>JAMFQS010000150.1:0-37525 GCA_025503055.1 Sordariomycetes sp. B11D1
TTGGTGGCTCCGGAGTTCCGTTTAGCCTCGACGCGGCGCTAAAAGGGACGATCCCCAGCTACTCCCCACGCGCCGCCCCCCCCCCCCCCCCCGCCCCCCCCCCAGGTCGGCATTTCGAATTGAGATCTGCCCTACGGCCCCCCTGGTCACTTGCCCGGGACTCACCCTGTCCTGTTCATAGGCCCTTGAATTGTGGGACAGAGTCGCAGAGCCGAAATGAGCTAAGGGGGACCCTTCCAGCTTAAAGACGGTCGCCGGACGGGATCGATAGAAACCCTGGTACTGCGTAGCTTCTCGTCTCTTGGGCTCGCGGCGGAAGATAATCTCTGTAACATCACCACCCGGCCGATCTAAACCTACATACTCGTCGTAGGTTGCACAGCCCGCGTCCCGTACCACAAACGGGACCCCCCCTGTATCACGGCAAGATGCTCCTCCGCGCAGCCCTTCACCTCGGATTCGTGGCCACGGCCCTCGCCACGGGCTTGAGGCCCCGGGATCCCTCGCGCCAGTGCGGTAACCCCGACGGCAGTGGCCCGGCAGAGTTCGACGACGATGACGATGATAGCCCAGACCCGGACGCGCTCCGCGTCGGGAGCGCCAACTCTTCTGCCATCGAGACGCCGAACGTGGTTACCACGGGCGCCGCGGCGGCGGAGAGCATCGAGGTCGACCTGTACTTCCACGTCGTCACGGCCTCGGAAGACGAGGACATCTCCGTGAGTCCACCCATCACCCCCCGCCGACAATGACACGCGAATAGACGTGGTGGGGAATGCTAACATGCACACCAGGATGACATCCTAAAGAAGCAGCTCGACGTCCTCAACGCAGACTACTCCACCGCCGGCGTGAAATTCAACCACCGCGGCACAACCCACACCGTCAGCGCAACCTGGAGCAGCAACGCCGACGACTCGGGCATGAAGCGCGCTCTCCGCAACGGCTCCTACAGCGACCTCAACATCTACTACGTCTCCGACATCGAGGGCGGGTACCTCGGCCACTCGACCTACCCGCAAAAGGACGTCACCGAGGGCTCCGACGACTTCAACGACGACGGGTGCGTGATTCTCGCGTCGACGGTGCCGGAGGGTGACATGGAGGGGTACAACCTCGGGCGGACGACGACGCACGAGGTGGGCCACTGGTTCGGGCTGCTGCATACGTTCCAGGGGGGCTGTGAGAACACGGATGGCGGGGACCGGGTGAAGGATACGCCGGCGCAGGCGGGGCCTACGGACGGGTGTCCCGAGGGGAGGGACTCGTGCAAGTCGAGCGAGGGGGTGGATCCGATCCATAACTTTATGGACTACTCGTTTGAGTAAGTGGGCAGCCGGGGAGGTATTGTCAAGGACGTTGTGGGATGATGGCTAACGGGTTGCAGTGCGTGCATGGAGGAGTTTACCCCTGGACAAGCGTAAGTTGCAGTCATCCCGTGGTTTCCGGATGGAGAGGTGTTAACAATTGAGCAGGAAGCGGATGAAGAAGTTCTGGAAGAGGAGGAACAACGCCACTTGATCGACTGTCCGGGACGGTCTTGTCATATCACCGAGCAGAGAGGCGAAAACGCGGCGTTGGTGCTGAAATATAGAGCGTCGAGGGCTTGAAGCCGTCATTTTTGGATAATGGAGAGCGTGTGGATATTCCCCTGTCATACATAGACCCGAATTTGATAAAGGGCGATAGAAGTGACTCTAATAGCAACGGTTGATTCCGTGACGGTTTATTGACGGGACAAGTTTGAGCTGGTGATATTCGTAGTAAGCGAACGCGGAAGAAGGTCATACAGCCAGTTGCATATCCCACCTGGCATCAGCCGTTGCTGGACCCGCCATGAAATGCCGAGCTCCGGCACCCACCCCCGTCGGAACTCGATTCCCCACCCGAGCTCCCGCGTCGCAACTTCGCCTCAACAGCAACATCCCGCACCCGGAATCTCAACCTCCGACTTTCCCTCACACTCGTCCTCCTCGACACCCCAACTGCAGCGCGAGACCTGTGCGACGCCGCAGAGCGACTAGTCATTCCTCCGGCACGCGAACCAAATACGAGTACATCAACCCACAGTCCACCGTCCCGAAGACACCCCGAAAGTCGCCGGCATGGAGTACACCCAGCAGCGCATGGTCCAAGAGGCCGCAAAGCAAGCCGAGGCCTCGTACGTCGCCTCCCCAACGCGCCCCACTCCCCCTGCCATCCGTATCCCCCTCCCGCTCGCTGGCCCTCCGCTAACGCCGCCAGGTCCTCCTTCTTCACCCCCCTCAACGCCCTCCTCTTCGGCCTCGTCGCCTACGTCGGCTACTCCCTCACCAAGACCCCCGCGCCCCCGGCGCTCCCCCCACAAGAACCCCCCACCGTCTTCCGCACCTTCACGCCCCCCACCCTCCTCGAATTCAACGGCCAGGGCGGCAAGCCAATCTACCTCGCCATCCGCGGCCGCGTCTTCGACGTCTCCCGCAAGGCCCACTTCTACGGCCCGGGGGGGCCCTACGAGAACTTTGCGGGGCGCGACGCGACGAGGGGCCTCGCGATGGGGAGCTTCGACAAGGAGATGCTGACGGAGGATCTGGAGGGGCCGCTGGATGACCTGGAGGGGCTGGGGGAGGGGGAGATGGAGGCCCTGAGGGGGTGGGAGGGGAGCTTTGGAGAGAATTACCCGGTTATTGGGCGGCTGGTCAGTGTGAAGGAGTTTGAGGCGGAGAAGAAAAAAGTGGAGGGGTAAGATGTCTGTATGAGTGGACAAGTGCAAGTTTGGGGTCTTTTTTTTTTTAAATCTATTTCTGCGGATAATCATGAACTGTTTTCGAGGCAGCCGGCTCGGTATCCTGTGCGTCTGTGGTAAGCGACTGTGCGAGAGGTGAGGATGTTTATAGCTACGCTCTGTGTCGAGAATGACAAGTCACTTTCCGCTTACATCTTTCGCAGTCTTCTAGAAAGGTCTCCAGTACAAGACCCTCGCGGCAGGACCCAGTCTAACTCTCCTCGCGATCGGGTACCTGGATGCGCATTCCGTCTTCATGTTGGGGCCTTGGGATGCTAAGACGCGACGTGGTGGGACCCGAGCCGTCGGGGGCCCTTCTCCGCCAGGACAAAGACCCAGACGAGGACGGTTGATACCGATTGTCTTGAGCAGTGACATGTCTCCACGCTCCGAATCACCGCATGGAACTTCAAGGTCATAGGTGTGAATTTGAACGGGGTGGGTGGTTGCTACCTAGTTAGTCCCCTTCTCTATGTCTATCTTGTGGTCAAGTTTCCGCCTCTTTGAAACTAGAGAGTACTGCTGAAGATGGAAGAACGAACGGAGCTCGGACGAAGCATAGTTTTGCCTATTGTTGCCTGGTAAATATTTGAGTAATATGTGCTCCAGCTCGTCACGACCAAGAGCTGTAGATTGGTGGGTTTTTTTTTTTTCTTTCTTTCGAATATGTCGCTTGAGATTGTAGACCTACTTTATAGAAAAAAGTCTAGAGACCCAAGGCATTCTCGGCCCGAGACACATCTCGTTGACTTCTCGTAATGGCAATCCGGTTCTCATCAAGGACGCATACTGACAAAGGACTGTACCAAGTCTCGTGAGCACAAGTCCCGAGTCAGGAATTCTCACAGCCTTCAACGATGTCTGCGAACACCAACCCTGCCACCGACAACACCAACGACGATGATAATGGGGCCGCCACCCCCGAAATCGCCGCCGAGTTCTACATAGAAGACGCTGTGGCCTTGGAGCAGGATATATTCAACCCTGGAATATACAGCCTGGCTACCTACGTCCTGAAACAAGTCATCGACGAGGATCCTGACTACGAACCCCGCGTCCTCACCGACTTCTGCAGCTGGCACCTTGCGCGGCGTAGGTTCCTCGCTGGCCGGCTCAACAAGGACACTGTCGACACGAGCACCCCGTACTGCCCCTCCATAAGGCCTGAGATGCATGCCGTGCCAATCGTAGTGCTCTTCGAGACAATGGAAGAGCTTAGGATTGACGAAGGGGTTTGCGTCCTTCGAGACCCCGAGCCAGGCGTGGAGAGCTCACTACGCGATGTCCTAGGCATATCTCTCCCCGGGACAGCCTTGGGCTGTGGGGCCCCTTTTCCGAGCTTCCCAGAGTGCAGGACTACCTCATTGAAGGGTCACTGGCGGTCGAGTGGACCGATGCGAAGAAGGAGAAGCTGAAGAGAAGTGTTGAAGCTGTGATTGCGTACCAGGGGTGGCTTTGCGGGCCGGAGGAGTAGGATGTGAATGAGACGCTGAGGGATAGGGTCATGCGATCGGGGGACTCGATTGTCAGGGAGTTGGACGATCGGGTTGTAGAAGATATCGAGGTGTAGACGGGGTGGAGGAGGGGCCATGTAGGTCATTCACTTATATGGCTTGAAGGTTTGGGCCGTCGACGGTGGGTATGCCGGCAGCATCTGGAATTGACTTGCATGTCTTGACAACGGTTGAAACCGGAATTATGGCGTAAAGCAGCAAAAAGAAAACGCCCAGATTTTGCACTTATCTCATCATTTGCTCGTGAAATGCGTCGCCTTACTTTACCACCTCACTCTCACCTGCTCGGCCGGCACTTACCCCCTTTCCTGCCATCCCCTGGCCCCCTGTCGCCGCCGGCAATCTTGATAGCCACGACACCAGCCGGCTCCCCTACCGTCCCCGGCGGCGCAAAGGCCCCATTCCCCGTCGTGGAAACGTAGATCGTACCCTCGCCTTCTCCCCTCCCGACCCGCACCGACGTGGGCCCGAGGACCTCCTCGCTGTCCCCCCCACCGGCGATCGTCGTAACCTCGCCCTCGTGGATCCTCACCACCGCGTTCCCAGTCATGTTAGCGGCGTATATAGCCCCGTCCGGTCCAAAGTCAAAGTCGTCGAACCCCAGAGCCTCCGCCACGACCTCCGCCTCCCCCGCGATCCGCGCATCGTCGTCGACGGGGATGCGGTAGAGCAGGTTATCATTCGTGTTAACGGCGTAGATATCCCCGTCGTGCACCCGTATCCCGTTGACGCCAGACACCTCCGGCCCGTCAAGCGCAACCTCGAACTCCCCCGTCTCGACATCGAGGAGGTACACCACGTTCACCATGGTATCCCCCACCAACACCCTCTCATCATCCCACGTCGCCATACCATTCAGGAACACCGCCTCGGGGAACTCCGCCACAAGCTCCGGCTCTGCATCCCCGCTCTCATCCCCGCTCAGATCAACCTTCCAGACCGCTAGCGACCCGGGCGTCAACCCGACCGGCTCGACAAACGAAAAGTTCGACACGGCAAAGACGAAAACGCCTGGTGTAAGCTCCGTTATCCCGGTGGTGCTGAGCGTCGGTGGGACTGTGACGAGCGGCTCGCCCGTGTTTGCCACGGCGTCGATGTGCCATATCTCGGGGGCGTCCATGCGTGTGGCGAGGATGGAGCCGTCGGATCTTACGGCGAGGTTCTCGAACCATGTTCCCACTTCTGAGAGCTGGAAGGCCGTGGAGATATGGTTCTGGGCTGCTGCGGCAGCAGCGGCCGCAAGGAGGGCTATGGGACGCATACTGAGCAGAATGGGTTGGTTTGTTTCTGGCCGTGTCGAGAAAGGAGCACAGGCTCGGTTTTGGAGAGGGTGAAATGTAGATCCGGGGGTTTCCTGTCATGCCGCTCGCGAGTAGGTGGCCACGAGATTATATCTCCTCCACGTACCCGTTCCCAGGGCATTCTCCTGCCCTCGTCTGACTGATAGATGCCAGTGCCGGCCATGACTCCTGTCTGTGCTCCGCACGTTTCGTCTCGGCTGCCCCGTGCTTGGCTCACCGGAAATGGCCCCATTGCCCGCCCGGGCTCCTCCCTCGTCCTCCCGGAACCACACTATCGTGAGATATTTTATATTTAGCCTCGGAACCCGGACTGCATACGTCCTAGGGTCATTCATGGGCCGCATCCTACGGATATCTGGGTGAGCCGCGCGGCAAAGGACGGGGCTCGATAGACGGTATTTTGCCAAGATCCCGCGACAATAACTTGCCGTCATATCCAGCCCTTCTGCTTTTCATTCCACCGAAATATCCTCTCGTGACTATCATCGACGCATCGGGATGGCGTGTGCGGAGAATTTTTGGGCGGAGCTAGTTGATAAGATCCTTTTTGCCAAGCGACCGAGGCGTCAAGTAGCGCGCCGTCGGCTCCTTAGTGTAGGGGATGCCACCAACGACCCTGAGGTGCTGGTTCTCCGTGGGCTCTTGATTCCGCGATAGAGCTTGATATCTGTGTACATAGCAAAGATTAAGCAAGTCAAGCGTATCTTCGCAAAATGAAAGCCCTGGTCCAATGCCGGAGGGAGTGAAGCTCTTGCGACTTACACAAGACGACCCCTGGCGGTGGAGCAGAAGGATGAAACGAAGTCCGGTGGCCCCGCAGACCCAAAACAACAACGAGCACTCTTCGAGAAAGGATACGAGAAGGATGTTTCGAAGACAAAGGCCCCGCCCGGCTACGTGTTCCGAATAAAACGCGTCGCTCCCGCCAACGGGAGATCGACTCCGGGGAGTCGACTAACCTGCCGAGATAACCGGCCATTGGTGTAAGAACACAACGGCATCCTCGCCCGAGCAAGCCTTAGGCCGGCGGCCGCTCCCCACAGTCCAGGGTCCTGATCCGGTCTATCCCGATTCGTGTCTAGCGTGGCGTCCGGTCTCTGCCGCGATTGTAGAGTCTTAGGCTAGCGTGAGTGAGATCTTCGGGACGGAATTGGTGGGAATGGATGGTGCCTTGTTAATATGGGTAAAACGCACCCTGGCTAAGCTGCTGAGAAGGGGGAGGGGGAGGGGGAGAGACGGCTTGAGCCGTGGTTTCGTCCTCTTGGCTGGGGGTTCTTGTCGGCAGATGCCACCAATAGGGGCCTGGGTTGTTGCGGTTCGTGGGGGGCTAGACGGATCTTGGACTGCGGCATCGATCGTCTTGTTCCAGGGGGCATCCCTGGATAGGGCAGAGAAAGTACAGGTGATCGTGAGAAGCCGGCCACACCGCTCCACCATGCGACATCAAGTGATATCGTGCCGAGGTCTTTCACGGACAGGTCGCGGCCGCAGGCACTCTTCAGATAGTGGTATCGTGATTGTCATTCTACTCATAAGCTATGGTATCCGAGCCGCAATGTAACCCATACGACGTACACATTAACCATTACTCAACTTCATACTCCAATGACCCATTACTACCCGGGGATACATCCTCCTAGAGAACAAAGTACCCCATGACCGGCATCAACATCTCCAGTCCAACCGACAGCGTACCCGCCCCTGAGTCATCATCACCGTCGTCGTCGTCTTCTGTGTTATCAGGAGTCTGCGTCTCGACCGGACTTTGGGTCGAACTGGAATCGCCAGTGGTGCTGGTCTCCGACTCGCTCGCCGATCGAGTACCAGTGAGCGTAATAACATCGTCCGCCCCGTCGTTGTTCGAAGACCGAGTGCCAGTAAGTGTGAATACATCGCCCGACTCGTCTGTCGATACGGGCCGGGTGCCAGTAAGCGTGAATACATCACCCGAGCCGTCCGTCAATTCGGATCGGGTGCCGGTAAGCGTGACAATGCCACCAGGACCTTCCCGCGCGCCCGTCGCCGCTCGGGTACCAGTGAGCGTAAAGACATCGTCGGAGCCGCCACGGGGCGGAGTGTCCGTCACCCCCTGGCCCGCTAACCCGCAGACCTTCTCCTTCAGCTCCTTCGTATCTATTCTCGCGTCAGAGCCCAACATAATCGGTCACGCATTGAACGCCACAGGCAGCCGGGATCTCTCCCCGCAACCCCGACTGCAACGCCGGCAACGCAGGGGACAGCCAGTGGCCAAGTCAGACATAGGACATACTCAGTGGCGTCTCATTGTCGAACGCGCACCCCTCGATCATACAAGACGACATCTGCGGCGCGAACCGCGAGTCGAACGCCGTGCAGTGGCACGCGTAGTCCTCGGCTCCGCACCCGATCAGCCCGGCCGTCATTGTGTAGCACCTGCTCTGGCAGGGGGGGAGGTCGAGGACGGCGCGCGCAGAGTGGGTCAGCGCGAGGGCCAGCGCGAGGCGCAGTGGCGGGCGCATTGTGCTATTCGTACCGTTTTCGTTTCAGTAGAGATTAGCAGGCGCGTCTTCTTGTTCGCGTGTCGTCGCCGTTGGTTCGTGATGAGAGGGGGTCAGCTGCGTCGGGTGCTTTCTGGGGTTACGAAGCACGGCATCGCACAAGTCGGGGATCCCCCATGAGCGAGGACAGCTGGGAAGCGTGTTTGTTTGCGCGCTCCAGGCATGACGATTGTGACCCACCCACCTTCCGCAAAGGGCTGCGTTGTCTGATCGAGCTAAGGCTTAGTCATTTTATGCCTCGGCACGAAACTCGTGCTCGTGAGCTCAATGCGCCATACGAAGCCACCCTCTACTTTTGCTCTTGATACGTTCCGATATGGAAAGAGCATATATAAGCCGCGGGCACTAGGGGTACGAGTTCCCGAGTTGCGACAGAATCTTGTTGTGGGGAGGAAAAATAGGGTCGAGAGCTTATCGACAACCAGCTTCCTGTTCGGGGGATGTTCCAAGACTTGAGGTAGTACTGATCAGTTGCAAACAGCTGTATATCCGCGTAATTCTCCGCCGGGACTTCGGGACGGGCTCCGGATGCCGCCACCATCGCTCGGCGCATATGTGGGGGGGACCATGTGGACCGCCTTCCGGTCGTTCGGGAACGTCGGGGATTTTTTCAATGGCGTCCGGAGCAGCTTCTGTCATCGCCAGTGAGCCGCACTCAGCTATAGCCCCATTCCGGAGCTCGCCACTTCAGATCCTATATTCTCACTCTTCGATGAGGCGGTATCTTCCCAGTTGCTTCTCGGAAGGGGAAGCCGGCGCGCGCACCGAAAGCCGGCGAAGATTCGATCTTGACAGCAGGTTCGCCAACGAGCCTAGATTCGGACCGGGCTCCCGTAACCGCCGTGCCCTCACTTGAGAGCTATCAAGCGTACGTGATCTCCGGCGCTTGTATGCCTTTCTTCTTCGTTTGCGGTCTGCATAATTATCTACGTCGTCACTTACAAGAGCATTGCCCTTGCACATTGAGTCCTGGACAACCGCGTACTATACGCACAATGTTGCAGCCGGCGCTGATAACGTCAGTAATCAGGATTGATAATTTTGGGGCCGTGTTTGAACGCAAAGGCGGGCCTGGAGCCGTGTTCCCTTGCAATTCAGCTTGCGAGGAATGTAGCATCTTCATCCCCTTCGCAATTCGGACATGCCTCCACGAGCCCATGGGGACGTGTTAAGGAACCACCGCGAGCTTTGAGAACGGAACGGGTGGAGAGATGAGCCATGGCACCAAATTGATGGTAAAGCTCCCACGAGAATCCCACGTTGCTCCCCGCCTGGGCTCCAACAGCTCCTCCCAAACCCGTGGTATCCTCCATAGTCGAGCCCAATATGCCACGTCTCTTGAACCCCACGGTCCACCAGGAGGGCCGTTGACCCGCGAGACGTGTCGTGGTGGAACGTGAGCAAATGGAGCGAGACACGAGCAGTGGCGTTTCCACAAACCAGCCGAGTCAATTCTTCAAGCGGCCGAAAAGCCCGTCGAAACGACGCGAATCCTCCCGTTCGGCCTCATCTTCCCGCCTTCTTCTCAGTCAATGCACAAGTGATCAGCGTCTCAATAGTTCACTTCGTATAAGCAGCGTGCTCCCGGGCGGGCTTGCCAAATCATGTCCTAAAATATCGCGATCTGTCCCCGGTATCTAGAACGTCTGTTCAGCCGCCGTCTCAGCGAAGATTTCGATACGCGGGTATCGGCAGGGACTTTGGCGGGAAGGAACCGGGCGACAGGCCCGGCGGCCACTAATCTCGCCTCACCCGCGAGCTCCTTTCAGCTGCACAAACCATCCAATAATCCGCACGAGGCAATGCGGCGAATTTATGCTCGCAGGTTTGATCAAGCGAGCCAACCACCATCGAGACCCCTGCGCAAGGAAGTCTGGCCCGGAGATAAAAGGGAAGGAGGCATAAGAAACGGTAATTAACGCCTCGTGTCGAGATCGCCAAGGGATCTTGTCCTGGAAGCTTTGGCCCTGCCAATGCGCCATGCATAACATGGGATTTGAAAAGTCTCTTCTCAGCTGTCATCGCTCGGACGGGGGTACGGAGGGGACCTTCCCAAGACGACCCCGGGATGGAAACGTGTGGGTGTGGGGACGCGGAACGTCATTGGCGGAGAGAAGGGCGCCAGCGCTTTCGGGGGTAGGGGCGTGGGTCCAGTCCGATGGGATCGTGGGCCGAAAGCCGGTAGTGTGCGGGGGTGGTGTGTGGGACAAGGTCACAAAAACAGCATAACTCAAGTATTGCGAGTGCACAAAACGATGTTACCGCGTGTATAGGGAATACATAAACTCAGCCTGGAAGGCCGTTTCTCACCCCGGCTCTTCATCTCCACACTGCACTTGCTTCCATGGCGGCAATGGAGTGTTCGGAGTAATCATGGCCCCACAGCCGGGGAACACCGGGCAACCCCAACCCGATCCATCCCATCAGGGCTCGTGAGCCTCCTCGGTCCCTACACCTCATCTCATTTCCCAACCCCAGCATCCCCATCCCATCGTACCCTATAATACCCAAAAACAGAAACGACCATGTGACACCCTCCGAAGCAACCCCGGGAACCTTCTCAAACTTTGGTATCGGTAATATTGGCCGCATGCGCGCGATCGCGGGAGAATTTCCGCGAATGATAGAGGCGGGGGTTACTTGACAGGATGTATGAAACAGCAGATATGCCGCGACAAGGACAAGGACAGGGGCAAGGACAGGTCTCTCGCGAGAACTTCGGGACTGGGGGGAAGTAACGTTGCGGGGGAGGGTTAGCGGATGGGGACTATCGTCGAGTAGTCGAGGCTAGTCCTTGCCCACTTCGGCGACTTTGTGGCTCCGTGGTACCGAACGCCGGGGACATCGCGTGTATGGACTGGCCAACTATTGAAACACATGGTCGATATATCAAAGTGTAAGCGATTGCCTTGTTCAGGACAAGACCTACCGTGTATATCACTGCCACATTAGGCCTTCGGGTCTTGGGATCGATAATTTGAGAGCCTGTCCATGTTCCTGTTCCCCAGTTCGCCAAGGTAAAGGAAAAAGAAACCTACAGCCACGACTCGGGTGCTCCTTGGCATCGCGATTCCACTCTATGGCTAATGGTGGTCGACCCCGATCAATATAAAGGCATATTGTAAACCTTGGCGCCATGGCCACCACCCTACTTTCCTGTCCGCGCGGCCGCCTTTCCGCTCCGGGGTAAATGCTGTCGGGATAGGGTAGGAGTGTGGGTGCGTCTCTGTGAGAGGGCTGAGTGGTGCGGGCGGATCGTGGGTTCCGTTGGCGGAAGAGACTAATATGTCCGGGACAGAGGGTCGTATGGGGGGGCAGATGCTCATAAGGCGGGGCCTTTCACGTCACGTATGAGGGGGTTTGGCGCTGTTTTAAGTCATGTGCTCTGGCGTCAGGATGGGCATTGGAGTGGAATTGGGCTGTCGGTTGCGATGCAAATGTCGATAGGCGAGGCGATAGGCGGAGCAGGGTCAGATTCCAGCTGAAGCTTTAGCGTCCGGCGCCGAGCAGACTGCCGCTGTTGGGAGCCTGAGATGCCGTTCACACGGCAAGTTGACGGCGGGGCAGGCCATGGACTTGGCAAGGTCGAGGCGGCCCGGTGCCCTTTTGGTCCCCGGGCCTAACACTCCGAGCGCAGGACGAGGGAAGGTATTGTGCATCGAGGGAAATGAAAGTCAGCATTTGGCCCATTCACCGAGGTCCGGCGGAGGTCTTCCACCGGAGCCACAAACGGTTGATGCCAGCACAAAGCGCACAACTCGAGCATATCCAATGCATAAATATAGATATACTGGAGCATAAACCATACACAATGTTTACACAAATGCCCAGCCGTTCCCTCGCAGCAGACGGCCCGTCACCTCTCCCACAGACGCGGCAGCATCCCAAGGTCGCCACCGGCTCAGGCGGGATTTCGGTGCGGTCGGAAGGCAGGCTCTATACCGAAAGCGGAATGGCGGCCAGTAGTTTCAGAGCGATTGGAGCAGGTGGGGCGGGTTACCCGGGGACCCCAGTTCGCTTGATCCTTGCTGCACCCCCCCCCCCCCCCACAACCGAGTCCGCCGACGGGGGGTGCCGCGTGGTGCGCATCGCAGGCCCGGGGACTTACACTCTGGGCCCTGGCTTGGCCCCTCGCCCCTGCTCCCGTGGCCGGGGAATGTCGCTGCTCGCGATAAGAAGCACATCCCGCTCGTATCATGCGGCTTGTGCAAGTTATGCATAGAGCACAGGCGATGCATAAGTCTCCGGGGGGACGCTGAATGCGCCAGGCGGAACCCCACTCCGGTGCTGAGTGACACCCCCCTCCCACGAGACCCCCCGTGGGCCCGCAAACGGGCAGAGCAGGGCCGGAGACGGATAATTCTGCCTAAAGGAGCGTGGGGAAGGGACGGGGAGAAGGGGCTCGAGGCGAGAGTCCATAATCCATATACATTAGCCCATGGCCGTGTACTTTCCTACACAACTTTTTGTACACACTAGCGGAAGTGGACGAGGACTATATAACCGAAATCCTGCCCGCACTCGTATGTCCACCCGCGCCAGCGTCACGATCTCGCTTTATTGGCTTTCTTTTTTAAATTTTGTGTTGCGCGTCACGAAGCAAGTGTGAGAAACGGGACGAACGGGGGAGAAAAGAAAGGGCAGTGAAAGGTTCTGGACAAAGGACGAACGGACCTCTACGAAAGGGACGACTTGCACCAGACCAACCGGATCGGGCAATCCAAGGCGACCACCACCGATCGAGGAAGAGAGAGGCGTCGCGGATTATTCAAAAGGAAAGAGATTTGGAAACCAAAAAAAGAAAAAAAAAAAGAAAGAAGAGGGCCTCAAGAGAGGGCGGTTTGTGTCGGACAAGAGGAGTAGACGGAGAACCCGGAATCGCTCACCCCACTAACACGGCCACACTCTCGGACCACGGACTCGCCTCTAAACGCGACGATCAGCAACATCGCGTGAGACCGCGCACCCTCCCTTCCCTCCCACCCACACCGGAAGCGAGGAGAACCCCGGACTTCCTACATGCGCAGTCGACGGAGAAGGAGATGGCCGCCTCGACAGTGAAGCGCGCCGCCGGCGCCCCCGAGCCGGCGGTCCTCGACGACAAGCCCCCGACGATAGGCCCAGTAGTGCCGGACGCCGCCGATGTGGGCAATCTGTTCCAGTGGAAGAGGACGCGGTCCTCGTGGCGGCGCGCGGCGCGCGGCGGGGACCAGGGTGTTGGCAGTGGTGCGTCGTCGCCGACGGGGATTGGCCCCGGATGCCACAGTGCCGCCGGTGCCGACACCCCCAGCGCGAGCTCAGGGTCTGGTTCCGGTTCCAGCGGCAGCCCCCCGCTAGCCGACCCGCCCCTCCCCCGCGGCGCGACCGCCAGCCCGACAGGTGCGGGGCCCGGGGCGCCAGCAGCACAGGCGGTTGTCGAGAGGCCGCTCCACGCCATACAGGGCGGGGGCAGGGTCGCTAAAAGCAGGGGCCGGCCCGCCCGCGGCGCGGGGTCCCTTTCCTCGCAAACTCCCGCCATGAAAACCGCTCTCGCCGCCTTTGCCAGCAACGGCGCCGCGCCAAGTGCCGGGGGCGCCCGGGGCGGCAAGACGCCCGCCGATGGCGCGCCCGGCAAGACGGTCTCGACGCTAGACCTCATCGAGATGGACAACCCCGTCCTCTCGTTCTGGGGCCCCGACATCGTGCCGCTGCCCTCCCGCTTCGCGCGCATAAAGCGCAACCTCATCGCCGGGCACGAACCCGCCCTCGAGGCGGCCTGGGCGCGCCTCATCGTGGCGCTGCGCGCCGAGGTCGAGCACATCGAGGGCCTCGGCTCCCACCTCATCCCGTCCGTCGAGTTCGCGGACCTCGACGACGCGGCGCAGACGGCGCGCTTCGGCCGGGACCTCAAGCGCTACGGCGTCGGCGTCGTCCGCGGCGTCGTGCCCAGGAAGGACGCCGACGACGCGGTGCGCGAGACGGTGAGGTACATCCAGAGGAACCACGACGCCAGGCCGCCGCCCCAGCCACAGGACCCCACGTGCTTCGACTTCTTCTGGACCCCTGCGCAGGTCCGCGCGCGGGCCCACCCGTCCGTGCTGCGGACCCAGCGCTTCATGATGGGCCTCTGGGGCGCGAGCGCAGAGGACCGCCTCGTAACCCGCTACCCCGTCGCATACGCGGACCGTATCCGCGTGCACGCGCCCCCAGCGGGCCCCTCCGGCACGCCCTCCGCCCCGGCATCCAACGGCCTCCCCGGCCCCCCCGTCATGCCGCCGCGCTCCGCCGACGACTGGCTCAGCGCCATCCACTCATCCGGCGTGATTGCGCAGGTCGACAACGGCTCCCTGGAGCGGTGGGAGCCCGACGGGTACCAGCGCGGCGGGACCTACAACCACGTCTTCCGCGGCGACTGGGAGGACTACGACCCGTGGGAGGTGGCCGGACGCGCCACCACCACGACGGACCTGTACAACGGCTACGCGGCCTGCAGCATCTTCCGCATGTTCCAGGGCCTCGTCGCCCTCTCGACCATCGAGCCCGGCATGATCCGCCTCCTCCCGTCCCCCAAGCTCGTGACGGCGTACTTCCTGCTGAGGCCCTTCTTCACGGCTAGGACGCCGCCGCCGGAGGCGAGGGCGGGTCCCGAGTGGGAAGCCTACCTCGCGCCGGAGAACTGGGTCCTCGAGAGGGAGCAGAACAGCTACGTGCACGGCGCAGTCCCAGGGCACGCGCAGCGCGTCACGGAGCTCTGGCACCCCCATCTCCAGCTTCGCCGCAGCATGATCACGCTCCCGACGCTGCAGTCCGGCGACTACATCTTCTGGCACCCCGATCTGGCGTACCACATCACCAGCGACGGCACCGGCCTCCGCAGCCCGGACTACGGGCGCCCCGACGAGGTCAGCATGCTGGTCTACGTGCCCGCCGCGCCCCTGACCCAGACCAACGCCCTGTACCTCGCGCGCCAGCGCAAGGCCTTCCAGCGCGGCCAGCCCGGCCCGGACTTCGACTCCGCCGGCCTGGGCATCGAGAGCGAGGCGCCGCAGGAGGCGAGGCTAAAGGAGGAGGACGTGGCGGAGACGGGGGGCGAGGGGGGCCTGCAGGCCATGGGGCTGGCGTCGTTCGAGGGGGAGGTGGTGACGCCGGAGGAGAGGGAGGCGAGGATGGACGTCGATGTTGAGACGAGGAGCGTGGGGAGTAGTGGGTCGGCGCATGCGGAGGCCGAGGTTATCCGGCTGGCGAATATCATCTTGTTTCCGGACAAGGCGTTCCCTTAGATGATGGCCCCGTTCTCTCTTTTTGGCTTGCCTTCATCTGTTAGTCTCGAGGTGCCACGCATTTGTTGCGTCCTTTGTCGGTTTTTTTTTTTTTTTTTTTTTTTTTTTTCGTTTTGGCTTGGGGGTCTGCCGGTGGCCTGAACAGGCGGTGGTTCCGGATGCGAGCGAGCGGGTGGGACATCGCCCGGGGAAGCTCGGCCTGGCATGGGGTGGTTATCGTGCACATGCGTGCGCCCTCTTGCCTTGTCTTCTTTGTTCTTCCGTTTGGACTTTGTCCGCGCCGCATATGGCCCCGGGCCGTCGACACATCTGTATATACTCGACGACGACCCCGGAGGTTCAGGGGGTGCGAAGGAGCTGCGGGAGCGTGGCGAGGGAGGCTGAAGTAGAGCCGGGAGCTACGAGGTAATCGCGCTTGCCTTGGGTAGGCGAGCGAGATGAGAGCATCCATCTATGAGATGAGAAGTCATTTGACTTGTGTAATGATTTTTTTCTGTTTCGCAGAGGCATTTTGTGAGGGAGATCGCTTGTTGCCGTCGTGGAGACATGTCGTACTCGTCCTGATGCTGAGAAGTTGTCTCCTCCGTGTCAGTGGTGGCTTCTGATGGGCCTGGGAACGGCTCACCGTCACAACTCCCGTTCTCAGTGTGAGTGTGACTGTCTGTGACTTCAGAAGTAACGGCGGTCGGCTCCGCGTGTAGCTGCTCGTGTCCAAAGACAAAGCGCTGGCGGCCGTCGGGGCTAGGCTCCATCCACTGTAGACTTTGGCCCCAAGTCTGTCCGCGGCGGGTTCCCTCGCGCCTGTCGCAGGTCTCTTGGGCATATTACGTCCTCGACACGTTCCGACTGCTGGCCACTCTCGTACAAGAGAGGACTGGGAACTCACGTGGCATTGGCGCTGAGTCCCCGCGGGACGCTGCGGCTCTTCGGCGTAGGACTTAGACCCGACGGATCCTTGTTCGGAGCGCCAAGCCGGCGATGTGACTCCGTCACCGGCGAGGCTCAATGCCCTCGAGTTGGCACAACTTTCACACCGAAAAAACAAAAAGGGGGGGAAGAACCACTTTAAAAGTCCATATAAGTACTGTGACCCCGCCTCTACACCTCGCCAAAAGGATAACACGTCCTCTTGGCCCGTCCAAGTACTCAGTCGCCCGGACCTTCAGCACACCAACACCACGACGCACCAAACACCACAGCAATGACCGAAGAAGCCCCCGCACGCCCTTCCTACCGCCAGATCCGCGCGCATTATGACGACGATACGATAACGCTCTACCAAGCCTACTCAACCTCCATCGCCCGCCCCGCCGTCGCCTCCCAGCGCCTCACGGCCTCCCCCTCCTTCCGCCTCGGCCGCATGACCTGGGTAAAACCGAGCTGGTGCTGGATGATGTACCGCTCCGGCTACTCCCTCAAAGACCCCGGCCAGTCGCGGATCCTCGCCCTAAGAATGAAGCACCGGGATTTTGTGACGTTGCTTCGGAGGGGCGTGTTGGCGCATGGGGAGAAGGACGGGGAGGGGGATGTGAGGGTGCAGTGGGATCCTGAGCGGGGGCCCAGGTTGGAGAAGTTTGAGTATCGGAGTATCCAGGTTGGGATCCCGGGGGGGCTGAGTGGAAGGTGGGCAGAGGAGTGGGTTGTCGGGATCGAAGATGTTACGGACAGGGCGAGAGAGCTGAAGAGGGTTGTTGAGGAAGAGGAGGGGGTTACGATTGAGGAGCTGGTGGAGAGGGGGTTGGTGCCGGTCGAGAGGGTGTTTCCGGTGCCGGAGGATGTGGTGAAAAGGTTGAGGATGGATTGAGGCGGGGACGTGGGTGTAAGTCTCGTTGAGCAGGATCGGGGGCTTGCCTTTGCTCGATACCTGTTGCCTCGCCCGCCCTCGAGACATGATAAGACCAAGCTTGACAGTTGTCACTGATCCGAAAACACTGGCTGGGGGTACGCAAGATGCATGACATCTGGCCATTGTTGTCCCGATCCGACGACTGCTTCTCTCGCTACTCCTGCCTCTTCGCAACCCTCAGCATGCCCTCCATCTCCACGACCTCCTCAAGGACGTCCTCCCCCCCAAACAACCTCATCTCCTCAACAGCCATCCCCGCCCACCTCTCCACCTCCCTCCACTCCCCCACGGCCCCATACATCCGCGCAACAATCGCGCAATGATCCCCCCGCGCCGCCACCATCTCCTCCTCGTCCATGATCCCCAGCATCTCGACGTACAAGCCCACCGCCCGCTTGAGCTCACGCTCATGCACAAGCGCCAGGGCCTTGTCGCGGATCTGACGGATCTCCTCACGCCGGGCGTCGGAGGCGATGACTGCGGAGGGGGCGGCGGTGCAGAGGGGGCAGGTGCAGGTGAAGCCCCAGCGGGAGCGGAGGAGGGATTGCCGCTCGGAATGGGTGAGGCCGAGCTCGGAGTCTAGTATCTGTTTAGCTGCTAAGCTAGTAGCAGAAGGAAAGGGCGGACAAGGTTGGTGGGTGGTTGTCGAGAAACTCACAGCTTATGGAGAGTTCTTCTCCCGCTTTGATGTCGCGTATGGCCATGGCCGTCATTGTAAACGCATCTTTCGAGAAACGCGCGTACACACTGCCATAGTCAGTACCAGAGCACCAGCACCGCCCTGGGAACACTTACTTCGGGCTACAAGCGTGGTTCATCCTCTACACCCCCAGTCAGCAACGACATCAACGAGACACGCAAGACACACAGGGCATAAGCACTCAACGTACCGAGATCTCAGGGAATAGAACCATGACGTCTCGTCCACCAACAGTCAACCCAAACGCATTCGTCCTCAGCAGATCTTCCACGACCCTCGTCTTCGTATCCGTGCTCTTCGCCAGCTCCAGTATCTGCGCCCCCCTAGGCAACTGGCCTACCGCCGTTTCGAGCAGCTTCCTTCCTTGCTCCATCTTCATCTTCGAGGGGAACGTTTTATCGGCGATGATGCCGGCGTATTCGACCATGAGCTTCTCACCCCTCTGGATATCCCTGGTTGCAACGGCGCCTTTTCCTTTTCCAGGGATGTCCAACACCTCGTAGGCTGGGTCCCCGGCAGACTCGACACGCTGAAACGGGGTTGCGAATGTGGACTCCAAGCTGTTTAGGGTGCTCTCAATCGATTCGGGAGTTGTGATGAGGCTCACTCCGGTAGGTCCCTGGAAACGCGCGTTCGTGAACACACAGTACGGCGTGTCGGCGCAATAGGGCTGGTGTGTCCACGGAGACCAGCCGCGAGGCTCGATGTCGGCGTCGTCGATGGACGAACGGGCACATGTCTGGTTTACGCGCTCGAGAGGCGTGGTGGGGGGCAGGCTGTACAGGCCAATGCCGGCCGCTTGGACATCACTGTTAGAGACCAGGAGATCGAAGCCCCTTGCGAGACATGTCCAGCGGACCAGTAGGCCGACTACTAGGGTCGTGAGACGTGCCATTGCGATGAATGGCTGTGTAGGAGGAGGAAGGGCTACCTGTACGGAGGGATCGTGTCCAGGCAATTCTTATACGCCCAGCAACACCATGGAACACAGCCCCGTTCCCGGAGACAGCGTGTTCTCTCACGTCAATGCGAAGCGTTTACCCCAGACTATGATCCGCGGCCAAAAGACGGAGTGCCGCCGCCCAAAATCCAGATGGCGTAGAACTGACGCTGATCGGAGGGCCAAGACGGGCTGGTATTGGCCATCAATACGGGATGGCGGGCCTTACAGCAGATACTGGACGCTCGATTCTGGAGATCGACAACCAGCTGCATCACGGTCTACCGTGGGACGACGAGTGAGTGTGAAGCATGCAGCTCAAAATCAGAGGTTACTGCATTCTTGGACCGACAGAGGTTACTTCGCTCGGGAACGATCAGAACGCCATGTTGAGGCATCCTGGAACGAGGGCTTGGTGTAAGTGGGCGTCGATCTGATGCGAGCCCCACATTTCCCGGGCCGGCCTCCGGGTCTGTGGAGATCGCCCCGGCTGATGTGCTTGGGACAGTGGCTGAGGCATAAGCGGGCGGTCTGCATAGGTTAGGTAGAGCGGGCTGTCGTCTTTCTTGGTTCGTAACCCACAGGACAAGTCTTGGTCTCAGTCTCGGTCATGGGCACGTTGTTGCATACATGGACGTTGCTCCGGAAAAGGATTGGTAGGCAGCTCAGGTGGGGCGTCGGGTCCCTGATCTCGCGCTGTTTCAGAGATATTGGACGGGGATCTCACTTCGTTCCACAGAACGGACGTGTGGACGGTATCGAGGGTGCATTGATCTCTCGCTAATCTCCCGATGGTCTGCACCTCCCCGGTTATCTGCTGTGCTGTCTGGATCGCTCCTCGATAGATGAAGGGCCACCCAGACATTGACGGCCGGTCTGCCATGGAAGCATCATGGCCAATTCGACTCTGTTAACCTCCGCCGTGGGCGAACTGCGTGTGAAACGACGGCAACCTGGTGTGGCTGCATCATGGGAAGTTCGGGGGATGTTTCGTCTGATGTAAGTTGCCATTCCTGGGCCTGCGTTACCGTCGACTCACTGGGACTCGAGGGCATCGAACCTTAAGAGGCGACGGGACCGCCGTTCCGTTGAGGATGATGCAGTGTGCCTGGCTGAGAACCAGGTGGGGAAGCCGGTACAGGATAACGCTAACCAGCTGCATGCACTCGCCACAAGCTGACCATTAGCGTACGTACCACTCACATGCCAGCCCCACCGAGCTTCGTCATTGGACACAGCTGTCCAGGTACCTCCCCCTGCACTGCATCCTTGTCCTTGCGTTCCTCGTGAGGTCGATCCAAGCACAAAGTGAACCTCGAGCAGTGGATTGAACTCGACAGGCCGACCACACCATTCCACTCGACCTCACGGACTCCCGAACGTCGTCAAGTGCACCGCGTACCCTGCCTCCTGAGCCAGCATGCGACGCTCCCCGTGAATTGCGATCCGACGACGCGCAACGCACCCACCAGCCAACCTCGAAGCATCAATGATCCGACAAACCCCCTCTGAGTCTCCATATAGAGATTCCCAGCTTCGCTACACTTAAGGACCCGACGCAGACTCGCGATAAGCCCCCGAGCCGACGTCATACCCCACCAAGTCACAGGCCCCCGGCCCCGACCCCGACCGCGCGGCCTCGAGCTCCCCCCCCCCCCCCCCCCGGCTCCAACCCCTCGCAGTCCATGGTCCTCGCGGCGGCCGACCGACTCCCCGATGCTACCCCTCAACCCGTTTCTGAGAGCCTTCTTCAAAAGCCCCCTCCCCGCCCAGTGCACCCAGGTCCACCAGTTCATTCTCTTTGTCCCCACCACCGACCTCCTCCTCACCCACCATGAGTCCGACACCGGCGCTACCGCGCAGGAGATCCTCCTCTCCGAGGAGTTCATGGCGAGTCATGTCCTCCGGATACCGGGGGGCGGCGCCAACGGGCTGGGCCCGGAGCCGGTGCCGAATCTGCGGGAGGTGAGGGGCAAGGCGAAGCAGTACTCGACTATGAACGGGAGGAGCGTTGTCATTAAGGACGGGTTTGTCTACAGCAATAAAGGTGGGGCCGTACTGAGGCGAGCTTCTCCCGCTTGAATACCCACTGGGGACTCTCGAGCTAACTGGCTCCCGGCCTGTAGGCTTTAGGGCGCCCAACGAAGCACTGCTACTCCACGATGCGCTGTGGTACCCCGACACGCTTGAGCCGCGCCAATGGCTGATATACTACATCTCGAAGCCGCTGATAGGCACCTGGGTGGAAGACGTCATCACGCCCGCTATCCTCGTGGAAGGAGCCGGCAAGAAGGCGGCCGAGTCCACCGCCGAGTCTAGCGACCGAGGGGCAACGGGCCGCAAGAAGGAGATCAAGTTTTTCCACGACCTCCTCAACCACTTTCCGCTCATTGCTAGGCACATGCAGCCAGGGCTGGAGAGGTTGTTCCGGGACTTTACCATCGCCTTTGAGCGTCCATTGCCGCCCCTGCCATCCTCTGCGAATATCCCCGACCCCGAGCCCGAAGGTCCTATCACCGCTGCCATGAAGAAGGCGCGGGCGAACGGCCCGCGCCCTGATTCGTCCCGGAGGTCGGGAAGCCGCGACGGGCCCCTGCCTGTGGAGGAAGACTTCTTCGCCGAGGACGAAGAGGATGTCATGAGGGCGACGCTGGAGAGCGCCATCACGGCGGCCATTGACATATTCCAGGGCGTGGAGAAGTCTCAGCTGTCAATGCTGGCGGCGACCACGGACCTGACGGGGGCGGTGGTGGAGAAACTAATTGAGCGATACGTGACGGAGAATGTGCACCATCTCCTGTTCCAGAAGCTGTGCTCCCTAAAGCGGCCGCAGGACTTGGAGCTTGAGAGCAAGATACGGCAGATGGTCTTTGTCGACGTCTCGCAGCTCGGGATCCCGATACAGGGCGGTGCCAAGGGAAAGCATGACCTTGTCATCCAGCTAGAAAAGGTTGTGGAAGAATTTGCAAAGATAAGCACTGCCAGGAGTCCCCAGGAGATGCTGTCACTCCTGGTCTCCACCATCAAGACCGTCACCAAGGTGGTGGAGAGCCAGTCGGAGGATATGAGCGCCCAATCGGACGCCGCATCCGAGAAGCCTGTGGTCACGGTCAACGCCGACACCCTCGTGTCGCTGCTTCTGTTCGTGGTAATACGCGCGCAGATCAAGAACCTCCAGGCGCGATTCTCCTACATACGCCACTTCATCTTCATTGAGGACATTGACACTGGAGAGGCGGGGTACGCTCTGAGTACGTTTGAGGCTGTGCTCGCCTACCTCGCGTTGGACTCAAGCGCGCTGCGGAAAGCGAGCCGCCGGAATAAGGCTCTCTGGGACGCGGCGTCTGGGGGTCACCTCGATGCGCTAAAGGAGATTATGGAGCCTACGTCTGATGCCGTGGATGACGAGGAGGACGAGGACGAGGCGGAGAATCTTGTCCTGTCCTTTCACTCATCAAGGTCGAGTCGGCGGCACTCGGCTGCGGATAGCGCGATGAATGGGTCGAGGCGGTCGTCAATACCGGCACTGTCTCAGCATTTCTCTCACGGGTCTGGGCTGGGCCACGTTTTTCCGTTCCAATCAGCGGCGGGCGACGCGCCTGACCACGAGCCGTATCACCCGCCGGCGCAGATGTCAAAGCGGGTGACGATGGACACACGGAGCCTGTCTGATAGCTCTGAGATATCATTCCGCTCGAGGGCGACGAGCCTCGGGACGATAGGAAGCGCCCTAGAGGCGGACATTTCCGTCGAGAGACTGTCGCAAACCCACAACACCTTTGGCGAGTCCGTGCTCATGATGGCGATAGGGTCGAAACAGGCCGATACTTTGCAGTACCTCCTCTCACTATCCCAGCACTATCCCCCTTCTTTCATCCTCGAGGACGTCAACAATGAGGACACCACGCTCCTCAGCGCCGCCCTCCAGAGCGGCAACCGTCGGATCATCCGCATGATCCTCGACCTCGTGACCTCCTCCGCGACAGACGACCAGGTGGCGAAATATTTTGCGAAGCAGGACATCTGGGGCCGCAGCGTGGGCCACTATCTCTTCCACGCGCGCGAACTAATGGACGAGATTGGCAAACTCATCCCCTGGCGGCAGCGAGACAAGAACGGGCAGACGCCCCTCTTTGCGCTGTGCCGGTCCTACGACCAGGAGGACTACGGCAGCATGGTGGCCTCTGGCATTGACGCGGCGCAAAAGGCGCAGGGGGACGGGGAGCCGCTGCACGTGGACGACCACATTGACAACAAGGGGAACACGCTGCTGCACATTGTCACGGATCCGCTTCTCGTCCTCCACATTCTCGAAAAGTGCGATGTGGATGTCAATGCCACGAACGACAGGAAGTTCACGCCGCTCATGCTGGCGAGCAAGTATGGGCGCTATGACCTCGTGCGCATGCTCGTCAGCGATCCGAGAGTTGACCTCGCGGCGCGGGAGTTCAGGGGCCTGACGGCCGTGGAGCTCGCCAAGGACGACGACGTGCGGAACAGGATTGACGACCTCGCGTTGTTTAGCATGACGCCTGGAGCAGATGGGCGGATCACGGGAGTTGTGCGGGCGTTCTTCGTGGAGGACGGGTCGGTGCGGCTGGTGCTCAAGTCGGCGGTGCCGGCGGCGGACGGGGGGAGTTACACGGTGACGACGTGCCGGCGGTCCCTGGCGGACTTTGAGGCCTTGGCGGGGCTGCTGGCGCTAGAGAACCCCTCATCCTGGATCCCGCCCGTCTCTGTGGCTAGATCGCCCTTCCAGATCCCCTCGAAGCCGTCGCGCGCGGTGCTAAGGGATATTCAGGCGAGGTCTGACTGGTTCATGCGGATCATGCTCTCGCACCCCACCTTTGCGGCGCACGAGACGCTCTGGGAGTTCTTCCTCGTGCCCGAGATACGGCTCGAGGCCATGGGGAAGAGGTCGCGGTTAAAGGCGGAGGCGCAGGCGGAGAGGATACGGGAGGAGATGGAGCCGGTGGGGGACGTGAGGGAGGTGGAGCAGTTTGTGGAGCACGCGAGGGAGGTGGTGAGGTCTGTTAGCCACTCTACGAGGAGTGTTACGCGGAGGGTTAATGGGTTGGGCATGGCTGCTGCGGGTGAGTTTTTGCCCTGTCGAGCAACGCATCATCCCGTGTCTAGGGCAATGTGTGCTAACGAACCGGTGATAGATCTTCACGGCGCATCAAGGCTTCTACGCCGCGCGGTGTGTACACTGGACTTCCTACCGAGATCCTACAAATCGGCCTTGGAGATCTGGACGCGGACCCTCGAGCCGGCGCAGAGTAACCCGCACTCGACGCTCCACACCACACTTCTAGCCCAGCAATCCACCATCACGGCCCTCCTCTCCGCGCTGTCCCGCCCCCCAGCCCTGATCTCGCAGATCCGCACCGCGCAAAAGACCATGGAGCGGCACTACAGCTCCGCTGCACGACCCCCACGGTGGCCCCTCGCGTTACTGGAGGACGCGACAGGGCTGCAGAAGGCGGGCGAGGAGAAGGAGGAGAGGGCGAGGAGATCGAGGGAGGTGGTGGAGGATCTCGGGAGGGAATTGGGCTTCGTGAGGGGCGTTGTGGCGGGGGAGCTGGCGGGGTGGCAGGATGGGAGGCAGGGGGTGGGTAGGAGGGCCGTGAGGGAGTTTGCGAGGGGGATGGTTGTCAGGGAGAGGGCGGGGTTGGAGGGGCTGCAGCGGGCGTTGAGGTGTTTGAGGGGGGCCGAGTGAGCGGGGTGGTGACTGGCGAGGGCGTGAGGAAGGTCGGGGTCTAGTGTGAGTCATTGGCGATGGCGTTTGGTCGGCGCAAAGTAACGAGTATGAGTTTAATGAAGCGATCTTGGCGTCGGGTGGCGTCGTGTCGTTCTCGTGAGGTTGTACGCGGGCGTGTTGCGGAGCGTGTTGGATCAAAACGCGTTGTATCGACCTTGGAAAGTCGCGTGCGTTGGCGGCGATCTAGAAGTCGCGTCTTATATGCGGGTTGGCGGGGGTTGATGGTGCGGTGCAGGTGAGCCGTCCTCGGGAGTAACACAGTCGGGACCTTGGCCTCCGAATATGCCGTTCCCGACCTCGTTGAGCAGTTGTGATGTTATGGGGGAAAACATAATACAAAGAAGAAGGCCCAGGGGAGAGTCGGGTTCTGGGCACTTGCATGTAAGGGTGGGCGGAGAGGGCGAGACGTAGGCTCGTGGGTGGGACATTGGAGGTGGGAAGTCGGAGCTTTACATGGTGGGCAGGTGACGCCCATCTCAGAGGTCTCCAGTGTTTTTTTTTTTTTTTTTTTTTTTTAGGTCTTTGGCAAGCCTCTGGGACCTTTCATCTTCTCAATCTCACCCAAGGCGCCCGCGAGCGAATGGGCGCAAAGTGTGGTTGAAGGATCTTCAAGAGGCACCGCGGACAAACACTTACACGACGACGCACGCCCACGGCTCGGCAAGACTCACCTAACCACCTTCAACCCCCTCCACTTTTCTTTCCGGGGCACCTTCCAGGTTACACGTCGCATTCCACAGCTAAGGAAATCGTCATGCGCCTCTCACGAGCCGACAATCCCCCAAAATAAAACCCCGGCCGCCAATGCCAGCCCTCGCAGACACGAACCCCCGACTCCACGCGGTCCACGCCGCGCCGCAACGCGGCCGGGGTCGCGGGAGCGAGTCCGAACCCCCCGCCCCGCGATTGGCCAGCCCCAAAAGCTAAAATCCCCGGCGCGTCGGCCGCGCGCCGGGCAGCCAATCACGCCGCGGGACGAGCATCCCCGCCGCGCGCCGGGGACGTGCGTCTTTCTTTACGCGCCGGGATGGGGGCTGTGCTTTTCTTCGTTGAGCCGTCTGTGGGACACCTCGTGGGGATGGGCGGCTGGTGAGACGGTGGTATCACGGGCCCCCACAGGGCTGCTGTCCCGGCTTCGAGATGGGTGGCCCCGTGGAATGAGCAGCCGATGACGGGACATGGGTGAGGAAAAGCAAGCGCCGGTTTGGGAAATTGCGCGGCTGTCGAGGGACGAAACGAAACGGCCGATCATGCTCCGGTCCGTCGCCTGCCTCCCCTCCTCTCCCGTAACGTGGCTTGCTTGACGCCGGACTGGCCTATCGGGGGCTCAGAGGGAGAGGTGAGCTTTCGTGTACCGTGGCTTACACCGTCCTGGATCATGTATCCGGCCGGAGGGCCGGTCTGCTCCTGACCGAGACATGCGGGCGCCGGGCGGCTATCTACTCGGCAGCTGTTGCCCTCAGCCCTCGGTCTTCACGGATTACACGAGGGGATGGCATTAGTGCTATGCTGATGAGCGAGTGGCTGCCGCGCCCGTGCGACGAGAAGAGGGAGCTGGCATCACGAGGCCTCCGCCGGCGTGGCGGCGCCTGCCGGGGTCGGCTGCTATCCCAGACCCGACCTGCGACTTGGCCGCGACGTAGCCCGGGTCTCCGGGCCCCGGGGCCAAGACAAGGGCTGTTTGGCGTCGGCTTGGGGCTCGCAGAGCCGCTTGCGTCGCGGAGCGGATGGCTTTGCATCCGGAATGTGTGCACATGTCAGGCCCCGAGTCGGCGAGCAGAGACATTGGCGAGGCTCCGTGGCTCGCCAGAATGGGGCCATACGGAGTCGGAGGTCGTGCGATGTGGGGGAGCCGTAGGCGCGCGGCGTGGAACGGCCGGCGGGGACCCGCCCCGGGATCGAATCGGCGAAGCATCGCAGCATGAAGATAATTCTTTTTTTGGACCCGTCTTGGATTTCCGGGGCGTGGCAAGTAATCTCCCTTGGCGCCAGGGATCGGACGAGGGCGGCGGCCTGCATCCTCCCGTGTAAGTGAGGCTATGGGCGGGTGTGCCTGAGCAAGCGGCAGCGAGATAGGCGGATGCCGGGGCTACTTGGGCCTCGCGTAGGGATGGCGGCGTGCCCGAGGGACGCGTGCCGAACGCGAGACGTGGCGGCGGGAGAGACGTCCGGGCTCGCACCGGCAGCGAGGTTCCGCCGCCACCGGACCGATCGCGAAAGGTCCGCCACGTCGCGGCGCCATGACGACCCGCCCTCGCACATTCGAACGCGTCGGGCACCGCTGCGTCTCCCCGCGTCCACATCGCGCGCCACGGGCAAGTCTTCCTCCGCGAAGCGAGCGATTTGCGCGCGAGGCGGCCGCATGCCGCTAATGCGGGGACGTGTGTCTAAAGGTTCCTGTTGAGGCGGCAAGACTGGGCCTGGGTGCTCGCAGAGAGGCGAGGGGCGGAGAGAGCGGGGCGTGGGACTCGGATGGGCTGTGGGGTGGGGTGCAGGGCGCTTTGGGGGAGCCAGTGAGGGGGCGAGGAGCTGCGTTGGGGAGGGGAAGCTCAGACGGGGCGGCCAAAGCCACCACCACAGTGTGCGGGCGCAGGGCTCCCCCACGGTGGGTTGGCGCCCGATCCACGCCGAGCTGACAGTGTAGCCACAGTCCGCCGAGGACTCGGTCGTCCCATCTCGGTGCCCAAACGCGCTCCGCACCTCGACCTCGAGGCCCAAACCACGACCGTGGCTCTTCGCCCAGAAGCGTGACACCCCGTACTCTCTGGTCCTCCCCGCTCCAAGCTCCTTGGCAGCCGTTTCAGAAACTATCCCCTCTGCTGGCCGGCAGGGCACACGCCCCCACCCACCACTTACACGCCCCATTCGCGGGAGACGACGCTTCCCGCGCTTCTCGACGACCCGACGGACGCGCTTCGCGACCGCCCCGTCTTCCCTTCCCGTCACGCACCAGGGTGTCCAGGAATCGGGACCCATCCCTGTCCCGTGCTGCCCGGACCCGGGATCCAGGACGTGGTTCCACACCACCCACTCCTCGGCCATCAGCCGGCCCGCATCGTCGAGGATAAGAGGGCTCATGTCCTCTCGTTCTCAACCCTCTTCTCTCGTCCTCCTCTCACTCCGATCATCAGAACTGGTTGGGAAGCAGTCCTCTCCCCCTCTCCACCCCCCACCGCCCTCTCCTCCTCCTTCGGCCCACTCACCCTCTTCTCGTTTCTGTTGACCAAGACACGGCTGGTCCTGGCTTACACTGACATATCGTTGTTGAGCGACGGCACCCCAAAAGTTTCACTGGAAGCAGGCTTCCTCGAGTTGACCTCACCACCGACATAACCATAATCCAACCCTTCCCCACAAACAGCCACCTCTACCGCCCAACATGTCCACGTAAGCCTCACTTCTCCTCCCGCCTCTCTATCGCGCGACTAACACGCCGCAGTCTGGCAGCGGACACGGCCTTCACCTTCACCTTCCCCACCAGCGAGGTCTCGGAGTACCCCTACGACACCTCCCTCCTCACAATGCCCTACAACCCCAGCCCCAGTCCCTCCCCGGCACCGGCACCGGCCCACGCCCGCTCCTCCTCCGTCTACTCCACCATCTCCACCCTCTCGGCCGCCTCCGCGTCGACGGTGGACTCCGTCTCAACCCGCATGACGACTCCTCCCCGCTCCTCGCCCCCCGTCCGGCACCACGGCCCCATCCTCCTCCCCAAGATCCGATCCCAGGACCAGGCCATCGAGACGCCCGCCAAGCGCCCGCGCACCTCTGCGTCCCCAGCCCGCGTCTCGCGCAGGTCCCACATGCGGAGCTACACCAACCCCGAGAGCCTCAGCTTCGCCATGCCCCAGGCACAGCCGGAACAGCAGGGGCCTTTGCTCCTTTGCCGGCCCGCGACGTTCGCGACCCCCGCCGGCACCCCGGAGCCCCGCCGCGCGTCCTCCTGCGGCGTCGACGCCCGCACTATCGAGCGCTACGGCTTCCCCTACCGCCAGATGCCCACCTACCTCCCCTCCACGACCCAGGAGCCCCACGAGAGCTTCCTGTACATCGCGCCGACAGACTATCCGCAGCCTCAGCAAACCTACCAGCACCGCGAGGCAACTCCCCTCTCCTTTTCCCCAGGGCCAACCCCCACCGCAACGCTCCTGGACCACCTGTCGGCCGCGAACCCCGCCCCGTCCCTTGTCCGGACCATCTCCTACCACCACCGGGACCCCAACACGAAGCACTTCTGGTGGGACGTCCGCCAGGTCCGCCCCTGGACCTTCGACGCCAGCACCGTCCTTTCCCTGCCCGGCGCGTCAGGGCTCCTCACCTGCCCCGTCGCCGCACCGCTCCTCCCCATGCCCCAGGCCCCGAGCCGGCACCCCGAGACGGAGGCGGCGCTCCACGGCATCTACGCGTCGCACTACCTCCCGCGCCTGAATGCAGCCCTCGCGCTGTCGTCCACCCGGCCGCTCGCCCTCTCCGTCCCGCCGAAGCCCGCGTCTTCCGCCACCGGGCCGGCAGACCTCCTCTTCGTCGCCAACGGCGCGGGCGAGGACTCGTCTGCCGCCGCCATCTTTGGCGGCCGCCCCACCGCGCGCGTCGTCGGCCTCGTGCGCTCCTTCGACAGGTTCAACACGGGCATGCGCGTCGAGGGGAACGTCAAGCGCGTAGAGTACCTCCGCGGCCTCGCAGCCCTCCAGCACGCCATGCGCGAGCGCTCCTGTCGGTACGGCTTCATCCTCACGGAGATCGAGCTCGTCCTCGTCCGCAATGGGACGGATTCCACGCCCTACTTCGGATACTTGGAGGTCGCATCGCTGCAACTCGCCTCCGCCCCCACCCCCGTGGACCTCGACTCCCTCCAATCCGGCGAGGCGCAGCTCCCAGCCTGCCTCGCCCTCTGGGCCCTCTGCACCCTCGCCTCCGACGACCTGCACCCCCTGGCCCCGGACATCTACCCCTCATGGAAGAGCGAGATCGGCGCGCCCGCGGAGGGTACGCGGCGGAAGGCGCTGCCGCGGGACGACTGGATCCCGAAGCCGCAGCTTGCGGAGAAGAGGGAGGCCAAGAGGAGTAGGGGGTGGGTTATGCCGGAGGATGCGGTGGGGAGGAAGGAGCTTGGGAAGAGGGGGGTTCGGTACGCTGCTTGCTGAGTGTTTTTTTTTTCTTGATCTTTTCTTGATCTCTTCTCTGGTCTTGGGAGCAGTGGTGGGTGGGATCCGGTGGGATTCGGGATGGCTCGGAGGAGTGACGGAGTTGGGCAAGGTTATTTAGAAAAGATGATAATAACCGGACCAAGGCGACGGTGCTCGGACAGGCTGGCCCTCCTGGCACCCTCGCCTCGCAATGACCTTATTCTGTCGAAAAATGTTAGTTAATTGACGTTCAAACATGTCCTCTCTTCCCCACCCGTGTTGACGTGAGAAGAAAGGAGTGACAGACCTCAATTCACCAGACCGAGCTTCATCATAGCCGCACCACGCAAAAGCATCATCACGAATGGGAACAAGAATGCTTGCGAGGACACATCTATTAATGTATTATTTACGCCTTCGCAGCACCTGCCTTGATCAGCAGGATATCGCCGTCCTCCACGACATAGTCCTTGCCCTTGGTCATCATCTTGCCCTTGGCCTTGACCTCACTCTCATCGCCCATCTCCTTGAGCGTGTTGAAGTTGTAGACAATGGCCTGGATGAACGTCTTCTCAAAGTCGCCGTGGATAACACCAGCCGCCTGGGGCGCCTTGGTGCCGTTCCGGATAGTCCACTGCCTAACCTCGTCGGTGCCCGTCGTGAAGAAGCTGCCCAGGTTGAGCACCTTCCGCATCGTCACGACAAGCTTGGGGATGACCGACTCGGCGCCGACCTTCTTCTGCTCCTCGAGCGACTCGGCCTCCGACTCGAAGCGCGTGAGGCGCTCTTCGTACTGCACCGACACGGGGATCACGGGGTCACCCTGGGCGTGCTCCTTGATCCACTCCGCCACCTTAGGGAGGTGCTTGTTCTTCTTGCGAACAAAGTCGCGCTCCGAGAGGTTGACAAGGTACACGACGGGCTTGGCCGTCAGTAGGAAGAGCGAGTTGATGACCTCGACCTAAAGTCTGTTAGCGTCGACTCTAACAAGAGTATGAATTTGTGGAAAAGTGATAAGACGCGAAAACATGGAATCAGACGAAAGTTTATCTCAGTGCGCCCCGGCGTTAACGGGGCAATCGAAGAGCTGGGATTATTCAGGTCTTGTGACCTTTTGTCATCATGATGGGAATCGGACGAAAAGAAACTGCAGCATGCTGCGGGACCTACCTCCTTGGGGGTCCACGTGCCCTTCCGCACGTCCTTGCCGTCGTTGAGCATGGCCAGGATCTTCTCAATCGTGGCCTCCTCCTCCTTTGCCCTCTTCTGCTCGAGACTCTGGCCGCCCGCGCGGGTCTTCTTCTTCTGGTTCTCGAGCGCCTTCTCGACGAACTCAATGTCCTTCAGGCGGAGCTCGTCCGAGATGATGTCCAGGTCACGGACGGGGTTGACATCGCCCTCGACGTGGATGATCTCAGCGTCGTCGAAGCAACGCACCACCTGGAAGATGGCGTCCACGGCGCGAATGTGCGACAGGAAGGCGTTGCCGAGACCGGCACCAGTCGAGGCGCCGCGCGTCAGACCGGCAATATCGTAGACGGTCAGGTTAGCGGGCACCCTCGACTTGGGCTTGTACTTCTCGCACAGCCAGTCGTACCGCTCGTCAGGCACGATGACGCGAGCCTCCTCGGGGTCGATGGTGGCATAGGGGAAGTTCTACCCGTGAATCAGCCGTTGGCACTTGGTGTAAACCGCCGCGTCAGGAAGCGCTTACCGCCGGGTTACCGAGATTGCACTTGGTGATGGCCTGGAACAACGTCGACTTTCCGACGTTGGCGAGACCGACCTAAGCATGGCGCGGTGAGCTTTGGGGGTCTAGGTCGTCGGCGAGGCGGTAGCGGGACGCACGATTCCACTCTTCAGGTTGTTACCGGGCCTGCCCAGGAGGATCTTCTCCTCTTCAACCTTCTTCTTGGGAGGCATCTTTCCCTTCTTTCCCTTTGCGTAGGTACGGGTAGTGGTGTAGATGACGGTGCAGCTGATAGCTGTGGGCCTGTGGGCAAAAGCAGACCTTGCTGCGGGGGTAAAAGGGCGTGTGAAAGAAGCGAAGGAAGAGAAGAAGGGTGTGGATGCGATTTTGGGCTTGTCTAGGCTGGTAAGGCCAGCCTCAATCGCCTGCTGGGAGAGTGTCCAGGGCGATTGCGATCCTTGAGGCGAGGGGAGAAATTCTCGGGCAAGGATGAAGAAAATTTCGTGCTTGGGGTTGGAGTTGACCAGGTTGCGATGTGGGAGTGATCCGTTGTCTTGCGCGCAAATTTTATGCACGTGACGGGAGACCCCGCCTTTGACCCGCAGTGATATGGAAGCTTCTTGGGCTTCACTTGGGTAAATTTCGGCGCCCCGCGTGGCCTGCCGACCCTTGGCTCGGGAAGCGGCCTCTTCCCGTCGTCATCACCTTCTCAGCTCAAAGACACACGGAAGACACGCCAGCCCATCGGACTTTGGAGGTCCTGATTCCCGAAACACGGGTCCCAAGTACGGACTCCGACGGCGCCGATCAAGCCCTACGACTACCGTGCAACTGGCGGCAGCTGCAACCTGCGGGGTATCCTGCAGCAGCTCCATTCCGAACTGGGCAAAGGGTGACGTCTCTCAATACGCCGGGCGGAATTCAATAAGCCCGGGCGACTGCGGCCGGGCGGGCGATACGTCAAAGGATCTCACCTTGTGCGAGGCTGCCCACTGTCGGCGGCGCCCTTTTTTCCTGACCGACCGACGAAGCCGGCTGCTTCCATGCTGTGATTATTCCTCGCCCACGAGAGCTGACAGCACGCTTCCGCCCCTTTCGGCACATTATTGCGATCGCCAAGAGTCCTCGGTTCCTGCGCCTTTGCATCTCCCGTAACACTCCCCCGTTCCTCCCGACAGTCACATCACGCACACCGAAATGCCTCACCAGTCGTCGAGGTCGTCGAGGTCGACACGGTCGACGCATCGGTCGACCCTGTCCCTCCAAAAGACAGAAATCAAGATCAACGTCTACGATCTCCTTCCGGTTCGTCTACCCAGTCCTCCACGGCCGCCCTTTCTTGGCCCCCAGCCCACCTCATGCTAACTTTCCAACACTAGCCCGGTCGCGTCTCCTCCGCCCTCTGGTTCGTCGGCTCCTCCCTCCTACACTCCGGCGTCGTAATAAACGGCAAAGAATACGCCTACGGAGGCCACGGCCGCCCCGGCGTCTCCGGCGTCTACTGGACCAAACCCGGCCAAGTGCCCCCCGGCGCCATCTTCAAATGCGAACTGATCCACGGCTTCACCTTCGCCTCCGAGCCCGAAATCGACGCCACGATCCGCGACGTTTCTGCCGAGTTCCTCGGCCCCGCGTATAACATCCTCACGCTGAACTGCAACCACTTCACATCGCGGCTGGTCGAAAAGCTGACGGGACGGTGCGGGCCGGCGTGGTTGAATAGGGCGGCGAGGATCGGGGTTGCGTTCCCGTGTATAGTGCCGAGTGATTGGGTGAGGCCGCCGCCTGCGGATATGGCGGACGAGGAGCAGTTGGTGGGCGAGGATGAGGACGAGGGCGACGAGTCGTCGCATATGCTGCCGGGTAAGAACCAGCGGAACTCTTTAACTGCGTGACGGGCTAGGGAAGCGCTGGCTGGGACCTGTATTTGTAGGAAATTAGCTTGGGCATCTACGGTTGGGGATTCAACCATGGGTTAGGCGTTAGGTTAGGGTTGGGGTTATCTTTCAGTCGGATGCGCTCATAGAGATACCACGGTAGTCTGCAATTGTACATATTTCATGTGCTGGTTTCTGCCACGATAATGATGTGGGTAAGCATGGTTTGTCAGACGTTCGATGTTTCCACGGGCGTCGCTGGGCCATCATCTGCCAGAGGCTGTCTGTCCCACATGGCCCGATCTGATCCCGACGGTGCCTCCCATATATGCAAGGCAACTCACTGCAACCATGAGGACAACAGTAGAAGAAGACAAGACAGCGCTCTTGTTACATGAAATTGTACATTGTATAAAGTATAGTACAGAGTCCCACCAGACCGCCCCGTCTAAACACGCCTGGGGTTGTCGCTCCTCGTTCCACCAAACTTGATCTTCGTCGCATCAGCAACCCTCACAATCTTATCCCTCAGCCTCGTCCCCTCCGTCCCCAGCAGCACCTTCGTCGCCGCCTCCCTCCCAGCCCCGAATCCCCTGAGCACAACCTCCATCTTATCGATCTTGCCATCCCACCCGGCATCATACAACCTCTCGAGCACGTACACCGTAAGCTGGTACGCCGCGTCGTACTGCTTCCTCCTCGACTTCTTGAAACCGATGTTGCCGCACGAAAGCGAGATGATGGCGTCGCGGTTCGGCTTCGTGACGGTGACGTGCGTGTTGTGCTTGTGCGAGTAAACGTGGAAGTGGTACGGCTCCTCCTCCTCCGCCTTGTTGCGCCCAGCCAGCTCGTTCGTCAGCGACGCAAACGTGGGCTCGTCCTCCTCCGCCGGCGCGGACCCGAGAACCTTGGAGAGGTTCGCCATCGCGATTCCGCTCGACGTCTCGCCGCCCTTGGAGCTAGGGGACCGGCTGAACAGGCTCGACGCAATGTTCTTCTTGTCGTTGTGGTTAACCGGTGTTGAGGAAATAGGCCGGAGGAACGCGGGCGCGCGGCGCGCGGGACCCGCCGATTCGAGGGCGCCGAGGAGGCCCGGCCGCGCCAGGAGGCGCCGTGAAAGTGTCGTGCTCATGGCGCAGGTTGGAGGGGGCGGAGGTGTATCCGTCGGCTGGGTTTCGATGGTACCTATACGAAAATTTAAGCGTGCCATCGCGAACTTCCGCAAGTGGTACTAGGGGGCGCCGGGTCGGGTAATCCTCGGGTGAGCGCCACATCCCGGGCCTGGTACCCAGAAATTTTTTCTGCCGCGGACGCGGGACGGAGACCGAAAGCAGGAGACGAGCGAAAGGAAACTCGTGGAAGTAACCCGACTTTCGCCCTTCAACCATTCCTCTTGTAATCTTCCCTTTCCTTTATCTCCCACCACACACTCCATCCGGGCGACTTCATCAGGTCCCCGATAAATTAATTATGAGCGCCCTCGCGTATCGCAGCGGCCATGGCGCCCGCGCGGTTGTTTCGAACTCGGCCGGCCGGTTCCCCGGCCGGGCGCCGACCTACCGGAGGATATCACAGCTCTCGACCGCCTCGCGGTTAGGCGTGCAGAGCCAGAGCAGCCGCCAGGACTACCACCTCTCGCGCCTACGGTCGCCCTTCACCCCCGAATCCGTCTACCTCGCCTCCCGAAACTCCACCCAGACCCGCCAGTTCCACGCCTCGCCGCTCCGATCTCAAGCCGGCGACAAGGAGAAGGACTCGGCCTCCAAGGCTGAGGAGTCCGCGAAGGACGAGAACGAGGAGAAGACCAAGGAGGAGAAGAACGAGGAGGAGTCCAAGTCCGAGGGCGACAAGGAGGGCGAGAAGAAGAAGGAGCAGCCGCCGCCGCCGCCCCCCCACGGTGACAAGACGCCCTGGGAGGTGTTCCGCGAGACGTTCAAGTCCGAGATGGAGTCGTCCAAGGAGTGGAACGAGTCGACCAAGGCGCTCTCGTCGTCCGCCCAGGAGTTCGCCGACAGCGAGCGCGTCCGTAAGGCGCGCGAGGCCTACGAGAAGACGTCGGGCGCCGTGTCGTCGACGACGTCGCGAGTGGTCAAGGGCACGGGCGGTGCCATCGCCAAGGGCGCGACGTGGACGTGGGAGACGCCCGTCGTCAAGGGGGTGCGGTCTGCGGCCAACGTGACTGGCGAGGCGCTGGACAAGGCAACGAAGCCCATCCGCGACACCGAGGCGTACAAGAACGTGAAGAACGTGATTGACGACGGGAGCAGCTCGCGGTACGGCGGGTGGGTTGAGAAGGAGGAGAGGCGGAAGAGGAGGGAGGCCAAGGAGCAGAGGGAGGCCGCGATGGGCATCCGCCACGAGGTGATGCAGGAGGACCCTGAGTGAGTCTGCCCATGTTTATTACCCGAGTGAAGAGCGATGACTAACTAACCTGCGTAGGGCCGGCACCAACGTCACGCTCCACAAGGACGCCGCGTGGAAGGAGGCGTGGAGGGACTTCCGCGACAGCAACTCTGTCCTGCAGAAGCTTTTCAACGCCAAGAGCGTGTACCAGGAGTCGGAGAACCCCCTCATCTCGACCGCGCGCGGCATCACGGACACGATCGCGGGCTTCTTCGCGGAGAATGAGACGGCCATGGTGATCAAGAAGTTCCGCGAGATGGACCCGCAGTTCCAGGTGGAGCCGTTCCTGCAGGAGCTGCGCGAGTACATGCTGCCCGAGGTGCTGGACGCCTACGTCAAGGGCGATGTCGAGACGCTGAAGCTGTGGCTTTCGGCGGCGCAGTTTTCCGTCTACGAGGCGCTGACGAAGCAGTACCTCCAGGCGGGCATGAAGTCTGACGGCCGGATCCTTGACATCCGGAACGTCGACATCCTCAAGGCCAAGATGCTGGACCCCGGTGATGTCCCCGTCTTCATCATTACTTGCAGGACGCAGGAGGTGCACGTGTACCGCAACGCCAAGACCAACGAGCTGGCGGCGGGCATGGAGGACAAGGTGCAGCTGGTGACGTACGCCATTGGCATGACGAGGATACCCGAGGACGTGAACAACCCGGAGACTCGGGGCTGGAGGCTCATCGAGATGCAGAAGGCCGGGCGGGACTGGTACTAAGCGGGGTGTGACCTTGAGCGCGTGAGTCGATGGTGGCTGCTCGCGTGGCCCGGGGCTTTTTGTATTTTTATGGGGCCGGGGGCGGGGCGCTGGGTAATGCTTCGCCCGGCGGGACTCGGCAAATCATGTTGCTTTGTCTTGTATTATCTGTACTATTAGAGGACTGCACGGGGGCGCTTTTCATTTCTTCTCTGAAGGAGGGTGTCCTTCGGGGGATTGGCGCGGGCCACGCACAAACGCCACTCTATGGGGAAGGTGGAGCTGGAGGAGGGAAAGGGGAGATGTGCTGGATGTTCTCATTCATGTACGTATTATAGAGCATGGCATTAGAACGATGTCGAGGGTATGTCAAACCGCAACATCTAATTCAGATCGGACGTCTGTTTGGGGTACGTTGTGAACCGGGGCATCAGTCTGACTCGGCCTTCTGCGCCTCTTCCTCTCGCAGCACTCTCCTCGCCTCCATCAGGGCCTTCCCCAAGAGGTTCAGCCCCCACCGCGCCCTCTGATCCTCCGCGTTCTCCGCCCCGAAACCAACGCCCCATGTCCGATCACTCGGGCTCGCCTCTACAATCTCCCTGTCCCCCGTCCCCAGCAGGGCAGCGGCCAGTCTTCCCACCTTTCCTTCCACCGCCCCCTCGCCTCTCCCACCCGCCCCAGAGTCCCCTTGCCCATCAAGCACAGGCAGGTCCCTCGCATCATCGCCTGTCCCGCGCCTGAACCCGTCCTCAGACACCGGGAACCGGAACTTGGCGATGGATCCCTCCGTTACGATACGTTCTCTGTTCGCGTCCCAAGTTTCGTCCGAGAAGGGGGTCACTGTACGGCCTAGTCTACGCGCGGTCCGCGGGGAGGGATCCGCGAGGATGGCGGACGCGGCGGCGGTATCGTTGAAGAGGAGGGCTTTATGGTACATCATGTAGCTACACCACAAAACATTAGATACCCTTCTTTTACCATGGCTTCACACTTGCGAAGGTTGGCCTCGGAGAGGGATAGAAGAAGATTGATGGGGCAGGGGGGGGGGGGGGGGGGGGGGGGAATTAAGGCCCGCCGGGGGGTTTAAGGTGGGAACCGGGCGGGGGGGCCCAAAAA
>JAMFQS010000151.1:0-12137 GCA_025503055.1 Sordariomycetes sp. B11D1
ACCCCCCCCCCCCCCCCCCACCCCGCCCCCCCCCCCCACACCCCCCCCCCCCCCCCCCCCCCCCCTCATACCCCAGCCATTGGGCACTCGCCTTGACGGGCCCGACGTAGCACCAGTCCGGTCCCCTGCCGTATTCTCATGTTGTCAATATTTGCATGTAGGCTAGCATTTTGAGTCTCTGATAGGACTGGGCTACATGCGCCCATGACTCCGGCGCCAGACCCCTGTCACCGAGTGATCGTCAGCGTGCCCTCGGATTGGCACTAGGGTCCGGGAAGCGGCAAGGGCGGATATCCGTTGTCCTCTGACAAGCGGGAGCGGCTCCGTCGTCGAGCCATACCCCGTCGGGACGAGGTATATCATGTCCCGCCCCCCATTTCCTCCCAAGACCCTCTTCACCAGCCAAGACTGCATTGCTTTTTGTCTTTGTCGGGTGCAATCGTGAACCTCCCCGGGCCGTACGCTCTTTCCTTTTTTACCCGCCTGTGGCTTGCACGCTCGTTCCCGCTGGCTTCGTCACCGAGGTCTACTCGATTCCCCGCCGTTCGTTGACCCGCCGTTCCGCCGCATTAGGGCCGCGTCTTAATACCAATCTTCACGCCACTCCCGCACCTTACATCACGCCCATCTGTCTTTCAAACTATAGGTAGAGACGAATCGACCAGATCAGCAAGATGCTCTCCAAGCCGCTCATCGCACTCGCGGCTCTCGCCTCGCCCCTTGTGCAGGGTGCGAGCCTTGGCCATGACCCCAGGTCCGTCATCCCGCGGTTCTCGGTTCACATCGGCGACCGCACTAAGCTGCTGAACGACGATGTCGTTCAGAAGGGGAGCACTCTTACCGGCATGGAAGAGTCTTCTAAGCCCGAGGATGGCCAGTCCGCCAGTCAGACGTGAGACTCCCTGCCCCATCCCTCTCTCCTTTCCCGCTCAAGCTGACCCCCGTAGGGACAAGGCCAACTTCATCAACCACTGCTCCGGTAAGACCCTCACCGATGGGCAGATGAAGGAGGGCGGTTCCTGCAACCCCATCTCCATGGGCGACATTCCCTCAGTCGACAACATGATCTCCACCGTCATCACCTACCCTCTCCCCGGCGACACCGTCGCCGCGAACAAAGACTTCACCGTCTCGATCCAGACGCACAACCTCGCGACGGGCCACTTCACCAACCCCCTAGTAACCTACTACTCCGCCCCTCAGGCCCTCGACGAGTCGGGCAAGGTCCTCGGCCACTCCCACCTCGTGATCCAGGAGCTCGACTCCCTCCGCACTACCACGCCCCCTCCCCCGACGGAATTCGTCTTCTTCGCGGGCGTGAACGACAAGTCGGAGGACGGCGTCCTCAGCGCGAACGTGCAGGGCGGGCTGCCGCCCGGCGCGTACAGGCTCTGCACGCTCGTCGCGGCGGCGAACCACCAGCCCGTCCTGATGCCGGTGCCCCAGCGCGGAGGGCAGGATGACTGCGTGAGGTTCGAGGTTGTGGAGGGGACGTACAAGAGGGAGGAGAATGCGCAGGACGGTGGCGTCGCGGTTTGCGACTGCCCTGTGAATGACGTTGCGCCAGAGAATCCGGGCTCGCCCGTAAGTGACGTTGCCCCCGAGGCTGCGACTGGCGTCGACGGCGAGCTGGGCGGCAGTGCAGGCGTGGACCAGGAACTGGGTGGCAGTGATAGCGTCGACCAGGCTCTAGGCGGCGGCGACGGCACTGTCGCTCCGGACGCCCCTGTGGTTGATGAAGAGGTCTCCGGTGACGTTGCCCCCGAGGCTCCGACTACTGGCGTCGACGGCGAGCTGGGCGGCAGCGCAGGCGTGGACCAGGAACTGGGTGGCAGTGATGGCGTCGACCAGGCTCTGGGCGGCGGCGACGGCACTGTCGCTCCGGACGCCCCTGTGGTTGATGAAGAGGTCTCCGGTGACGTTGCCCCCGAGGCTCCGACTACTGGCGTCGACGGCGAGCTGGGCGGCAGCGCAGGCGTGGACCAGGAACTGGGTGGCAGTGATGGCGTCGACCAGGCTCTGGGCGGCGGCGACGGCACTGTCGCTCCGGACGCCCTTGTGGTTGATGAAGAGGTCTCCGGTGACGTTGCCCCCGAGGCTCCGACTACTGGCGTCGACGGCGAGCTGGGCGGCAGCGACGGCGTCGACCAGGCTTTGGGCGGGAACACAGATGCCGTCGCTCCGAAGTCCCCCGTGATTGACGAAGAGAACCCCACCGGCGCAGGCGGTGTCGACGGCTCCCTCGAGGCCCCTGCTGACGATGTTGACGGTAACCTGTCGGGCAACGTCGGCGGCGTGGACCAGGCTCTGGGTGGCGCCGACGGTTCCCTCTAGGCCCGCGACGACGACCTGAGCCTATATCTGGACGCGACCGTCGCGGCCCATTTCGACTTCTGAGAGCGCCCGTAGGCGGATCGGTGGCCAAGGTAGTCGCCCTCGAAAGATGAAATGGGGTTTGAAGGTGTGAAGTGGCTACAGTTTGCGCGGCGCGCATGTCTCTGATTCTCTTTCTCTACGCTCGTTTCTCTTTGCTTGTACATCTCCTTCTGAACACTCCTTACTGTTGTCGTTTAGTCCGGGATTGTAATATTATTTGATGTATACACGACTTATGATCTCTGGTGGCGTCCTCACTTCATCTGGGCCGTGGGTTCGTGGTTTATGTTAGTCGGCACTCTTCGAGGATGGCCCGGCATCCAGGAAACCGCCCGTCGCCAGGAGAGATGATGTAAAAAAAAAAAAAAAAAAAAAAAAAAAAAATTCCCACATTTCCTCTTGCGGTTCCTTGACCTCGTCCAAAACACCACTAACGTCAATACTCCCACCCGTCCCCGAGCCGGCCAAGCCTCCGGCCGGCCGGGCCCGGTGCCATCACGTGACAGCTCCACTCACCTCATTTTCACACCAAGACTCGCTCAGAAGACGCGCGTCCCTCACCACTAAACAGGCCAATAGTCGGCTTGCTACGGCTCAGCATATCCAAGGCGTTCTCAGGAAACTGCGACAGAAGAGGATGCCTGTCCCGGACAACTTCGCCGAGTGGACGGCGTCCCGGGGCGTCGTGCTCAATGGCGTTGCGCCGCGCCGGATTCCGGGCCGGGGCATCGGGCTCGTGACAACCCGGGCCGTACAGGTGAGTTTCCGGGTCTCCTCGGGTCTCCCGTGTCCTCTTGTGGCATTTCGGAAATGCCCGTACTGACTGGACCGTCCGACTCAAGGCCGGCGAGGTCCTCCTACAGGCGCCCCTCTCCTCCTTCAAGACGAGGCAGACGGTGCCAAAGGACCTCGGGCGCCATGCGCAGGGGGCATCGGTCCACGGGCTCCTAGCGCTGACCCTGGCCCTCGAGGCGGCCAACGATGAGCCCTCCACTGCCCCATGGCGCGCCGTCCTGCCTCCCCCCGAGGACCTCTTCTCCATGCCCATCCACTGGGACGCCGCTCTGCAGTCTGGCCTCCCCTCCCGGGCGCGAGATCTGCTTGCCCACCAGCAGGCGAAGCTCGCCTCCGACTGGGCCGCAGTCTCCAGCCTGGGTGTCAGCGAGGCCGACTACAAGCACCACTGGCTCCTAGTCAACACCCGCTCCTTTTACCACTCCCCCTCGGCCCACCGCGCCCAGAGCTCACAAGACAAGCTCGCCCTCATTCCGGCCGCCGACCTCCTAAACCACTCCTCATCCGGCTGCCGCGAGACCTTTTCCTCGCGCGGCCTCTCCATCGCCGCGGACAGGGAGTACCCCGCCGGCACGGAGATCCACATCTGCTACGGCCGCCACGGGAACGACTTCCTCCTCACAGAGTACGGCTTCCTGCTCTCCCCGAACGAGTGGGACGAGGTCACCCTGGACGATGTCCTCCTCCCGCTCCTGTCGGAGGATCAGGAAGAAAAGTTACGGGACCTGGGGTTCCTGGGGCGGTGGGTCCTCGACGCGCGGACACCGGGCTGCTTCCGGACGCAGGTCGCCCTTCGTGTCCTCACAGGCGTGGACACGGGGCGATTCTTCAGGGGAGAGGAGAGCGAAGAAGCCCAGCGGGCCGTCGACGTCTTTTTCGACGAGGTCCTAGCGGGCTACCTGGAGAAAGTTGAGGCGGTGGTGGACGAAGTCCGGGGGCTGGGGCCCCAGGGGGAGGTTCTGGCGGGGAGGTGGAGGCAGATCGGGGAGCTGGTCCGTGGGACACGCTCCCAGCTGGCGCGGTAGTCTCGGCCCCGAGGCTCCCTCCCCATGCAAGCGGGAATATCCGAACAAATGTCTACTGACGATGCATGAGCCTACGGGTATCCATACCAAAAGACAATGCCCACCCAACCAACGCCACTTTGAACAACCCGACCTTTTTTTCCACAACCAGAAAATCAAGCCAATGACACCAAGTCCCAAGTTCAAAGCCGGAAGTGGAAAGCCCAGAGTGCAGAATCTCAAAAGCAATACCCGAACGCCATGCAGAAGCGACGAGACAAGACCAGCGACCAAAGAAAAAAAAAAGAAAAGAAAACAGCTCTAAATCATACAGGCTCCGTCTTCCCCGCCTCCTCCTGCTCCTCCGCCTCCCTCCGCCGGCGCCTTCTCGCCGCCTTCTTCCTCTTCTTCTCCTTGGTCCTCCGCGCCGTGACGATGCGGTGGCGCTGCGTGAGGCGGAGGGCCCAGGTGTACAGGAAGTTGCGCATCAGGACGAGGATGGTGGCCACAACCGTCGGGACTGCGAGCATCCAGCTAGGAGAGTTGTCAGCTTAATCCCACCCCCAAACCGAACCAACCCCGGAAGGACAGGGAGCAAATCCAAAGGAAAACAAAAATGAAGGGTGAACTCACAAGAACGGCGTCCCCCTATCAAGCTCGTGAAACGGCTCAAAGTTCATCCCAAAATACCCCGTCAAGAACGTCAGCGGCAAGAACACGATCGTCGCCGTCGTCAGCTGCGTCATGCTCTCGTTCTGCGCCGCCGTGATGGTGTTGAAGATGAGGTTGATCAAGTTATCCGCCGCCTGCTTCGTCTGGTGCAGCGCCTCGGCCACGACCATGACCTGATCCAGCACGTCGCCCAGGTATGTGTGCGTCATGGGCGTGACGATGACGCCCGTGCCGTTGTTGCCCAGTGCGTGGACGGCGGCTTCCTGGGACAGCTCCGTCATGTGGTCGCGGAGGACCGAGACGAGGTTGTTCATGGGGCTGAGGAGCGAGAGCATCTTGTTGACTTCGGAGATAATGATGTACAGGTTCCTGCTCTGCTTGACGCTGGGGCTCGTCAGGACGTCGAGCTCCAGGTCGCCGATGACGTCGCTGTACACGCTCGTCAGCGGCACGGCGAGGTCGATCACCGCGTCAATGATGGCCTGGACGACCATGGACGCGTCGCACGACTGCCTTAGCACCGTCCCCGGCGTGGAGAGCCGCTTGACAATCGGCCTCTCCACGTCGTCCGCCGAGAGCTCAAAGAAGGATATGACGGTATTGTCCGCCGTCAAGAACACCGACACCTGCTCCGCCGACACGGCAAGCCCCTTGGGCGCAAGCGACGAGTGCGCCTCCATGAACTCGGACCGCGCCTCGTTCCCGCTCGCGCGGAACCGCTGCAGGCTCCGCATGGGCACCAGCCGGGTACTAGACTGCGTGCTAGGCATATACGGCGACCCCTTGGGCTGGCGCCGCTGCCTCTCCCGCTCCCTCTTTCCCTGATCCCGGTTCCGATCCCGCGTCGTCGGTCGCCTGCTGGCCCGCTCGCGCGACACGTTCTTCAGGGACGCCGGCCCGCGGCGGAAGAGCTTCTTGATGCGACCGGGGATGGAGCCGAGGCCCTTGGACGTCTTCGTGCTCGAAGTATCCGAGTCCGAGTCCGAGTCCGAGTCGGAGCTGTCGGACGAGTCCGAATCCGAGGCGTCGGGGTCGAAGAGGTGAACGAGCTTCTGCAGCGTGAAGACGAGGAACGCGTGGTGCGGATACCTTCTCCAGTCAGCTTCCCTCCTCCCCCACTCTCCTCGCCCTCCCGCGCCCGCCACCGGGAGACTCACCAGTCGCACTTGGTGCGGTTCATCGTATTCATAATATCCTCAATAGCAAGCTTGTGCAGATTCTTGTGCTTCCCAAGCGCCTGGATCACGTCCCAGCTGACCCCGTTGACGTTGACCCACCGGCACGTCGCCCACCTCGGCCCCGGCTCCTCCAGGAACTCGATGAAGCTCTTGTTGTCGAAGCGCCTCACCCTCAGGTCCTCCTGCGAAAAGTCCACGACGGTAATCTCGCACGGCGCGCTCAGCGTCGACACCTCGCCGTGCCCGCCATCAGGCTTCGATGGGTCGAAACCAGGCTCGGCACCGGGCCGCCAGCCGGGCCAGTTCGTCTCGTTGCTGTCGAACTCGTCAAAGGCCTTGTAGGCCGTCGTCGCGTTAGTAGCGCGCCGGCGGATCGTCGCGTGGTCAGGGCATTGCGGCTCGGTGGTGGTGCGCTGGATCGAGATGCCGTCGGCGTCGGGGAAGGGTTCCGGGTCCGGGGACGTCGAGGAGCGACGCGACGCGGGGGCGGAGCGGTAATCCGGCGTCCTGAAAACGGGGCCCGGCCCGGAGGTCGACATTGTGTGTGGCGGGTCCGCAGCTGTCGTCGTTGCGTTGGTCGGCGGGCCTAATGGATGTTGGAAGAGTCGTGCATCGTGGTGCGCGCTGGGTGGTACTGTCGCTCGCTAGTGTGGCTGTGGCGGCCCGCTGGCAGCAAGAGAGGGAGAAGAAAAAAAAATCAAGCTTTCCCGCAGATACTGGGCCTCTAGGTCCAGGGACTTGGTTGACAGGGGCCAGGCAGGTACTTGTAGTGCCAATTGCCGTTTTTGCTCCACGAGAAAAAGTCACTGGCCAGCTTACTTTGCCGGGGCGCGACCTTTTCGCACAGTACGAACTCTGGAGGACAGAGATAAGGTGACTATCAGCCAATTCCCACGACACGACCTCAGTCTCCAGGCGGCTCTCTCGGGGGGCCGGCCCCCCCCCGCGCCGGGGGGGCGGCGATGCCTGACTAGGCATCCCGTTCCGTCCTAGTGCAGGAATGATGTAAAATGATGTAAAATAACAGTAGCCCTCCATGTCCCCACGGTTGTGTTGAACACGTGCACAATAGCTTCGCGGCAATTGGCTAGGGCCATGCTCCTCATTCTCCTGCAACCACCTCGAGGGCCGTTGAACGAACGCCATGCACAGCCACATGCACTGTCGGCGGGGGGTCGAGACCTTTAAACCCATCCATATCTCTGGCATCTGCCATCAGGCAATCGACGATTAGCGAGCCAGCCCGCTTCCGTTGCTCGAATCAGCTGAGCCCCACGGGGCAATTGTCCATGGAAGAACAGGACTGCCGCCAGCGACAACATCAGAGCCACCTCTGAATCTTCCCAAAATGCCCAGTCCAGCTCCCTGTGCAACGTGGGCGCGGAGACCCATCGACCAACCCCCGGACCACAACGAACGGCCCCCAGATGGCGCTCTGCAGGTGGCCCAGAGAGCCACCTGCATCCCTCTTTGAGCATGCTCCCAGTGGCCTCATCAACGACACTACCCCGCTCCACGGCGGGCTTGACACAACTGGCCGCCCCCTTGTTACCGCAATATCACGAGTAAACAGTTGGCCCGGGTGAACCTCGACCGCGCACTACTCGCTGGAAATCGATCCGCGCGGCCGCATATCCAGTCCCAGTTGCGCCACGTCAGAACCATCCTTTGCTGGAGTCGACAGACCTCGCAAGAAGCCAGGCCAAGGTCATATCCTCGGACGAGCTTATATCTCGCCGGAGTCGTCAATGCTCCAGCCCGGTTATCCGCGAGACAAGCCAACCGCCGCCACGGGCCTTGTTCAGCTCCTCGTATACATAAGCGTGGCCTCGAAGGGGCCACTACTAACCTAAAACCATCCTGGCCTTTTGACATGTCCGAGAAAGTCTCTACTGACGGCTGGGCGGGAAGCTATGGCTTTGTTCATGCGAAAATGGAAAGCGTTGTGGAACAATGAACGGATTGCGCCAAGCGGGCGTTGACGTTTTACTACCCCTAGGCCCTACAGCTCTTGAAGGCGCAAAGTCGCGATGGCCTCGCAACTCTGATGCCCCACGGATACAGGCCAGGGTCGCAAACTATCTCGGGGGCAACCAAGACAATGTGGCGCGGCAGATGTTGTTAGTCGAAGAGGTAGGTCTAACGTAGAGCCTCCTATCACCGGCTTGATTCCGCCAATACGCCGCATCGCATATCGGTTATATCTTGGCGCCCTTCAGTGTCTCGTCAGTGCCCTGGCCATCACTTAGGTCCGCCGCCGTGACAGACTTCCCATTTCAAGCAGCCGCTTAGCCCGCTGAGCACACAGAACCAGTCTTCAACTAGGCGCGGATCTAGAGTCCAAGTGCTTAGGAGGCGTGGGCACCAGGTGCCAATTGTGCCTCGGGGCAATGCTGTCCTACTCGAATGCTCAGTGGTCCCGCAGCCCGATATCGCTACTCAACAGCACCACCTCGTGCTACTAGTGGACTAGCGAGGACAACAAGTTCCTACATGGCTTCGCGGTGTGTCGAAGGCGACATCGAAAATCAACTCTTTCACCTCGGAAGAATAAGTGAATCACCGCAACTTGGACGAGGGGAGCTGTCCTATTGGCCGCAACGCGCATATAGCCTACGACTGGTTACATACCCTACCTCAACTGGGCCTTGCGGTAAAGCGTACGTTCTTCCGCTGGGTATGTATGATATACCCCCCATCTTTCGGCTCCTCCTCCACCTCCTTTTGTGGCCTACGGCTAGCGGGCCTCATGTCACAGCTTTACTTCCCAAACACACTCGAGTCCTGCTGGACCATTCCTTACGTGCACACCCCCTCCGCTGCCCCGCTCCCCGCAGGTCCATGATATGTCAAACATCTGGCAGTCCACGGAAGCTGGTCTCCCAGGGTCGTCCAATGGGAGGTCGCCTATACCTCCACCAACTTTTGGTATGGCCCTCCTACTTTCCCCCTGACGACGCTAAAGGTTCAATTGACATAAAAGGCGGACCCCGTTTCTCGCCATAGGTTATGAACACATCGTTCGTAAGTACCGGCGGCAGTCCCAACACATCTGCGAGCCCCCAGGACCCCTTCATCATACCAGGGGACCAGGCCTTCCTCCAGTCATAACCATATCATACTGGCCATTCTCCCGGGCTTCACGCTCCGCCAATGGTACCAACTATCGCACCAACTCGCCCTCCACTAGGTGATCGCCCCCTTCTTCGCCCCCCACCACCTCCATACTCCCCAGCTTACTCTTCAACCAGCAGTTCCCCCCCCTATCCCCAATAAGGGAAAGCTTCGCATTAAAATGCACCAGAACGCAGGTCGTGTTCTCCACGCCACCCTGGTCGTTGAACGCCGCGCACGCCGTCATGCAGTTCTCGAAGCTGTACGCGGGGAGGCGCGTAATGTCCTTCGAACCCCCCGACGCGCCGTGGTTGACGCCGCAGGTAGCCCTGAATATGGACGTCGACTTGCCGCCGGAGATCCGGTGGGTCGTGTCGGTGAGGCTGGGGCAGTCGAGCTCCAAGATGCCTTCGGTGGGCGGGCGGGGGACCCGGGACTCTGTTGAGCTCGGGCTGGATCCTGTTGCTGTCCCCGTTGGTGTTCCTCGCTCCGTCGCTGATGCTGATGCGTCGGCTAGACCGCGTCTAGTACGTGACGATGAGTACATGGTCGACTCGACGGCAACGATAGGCTCGGGGGTTGTGACTCACTCGTATGCGCTGGATACCGCCATCGAGCCCCCTACTCCACCGCCCACCGCGGCGGCGATGATGACCAGAATGAGCAGCACCAGCAGGACGAACGTTGGTCTCCGCAGCCCGCAGATCTTCTTCTCCGGCAGGACAGGGTAAGACTGGGCGACTCCATTTTGGTGGGCCGAGGGCGACATCGGATATCCCTCTTTCCCATTGCTCGGTGTGGAGACGACCTCCGGGTACGCATCGTATCGCACGGCCTCCGGGTCACTGGGAACAATAGCGTTCGGCGCGCCCGAGCCATCGGATCGGGGCGGTGGTGAAGCCATGGTTGCGGCAACGACAGGCGAAAGCTGAGCAACCCCTCTAAGAGCTCGTCCTCGTCTCGGCCGGATCGAGTCCGCGGAAACTGATGGCGATCACCAGTCACTGCCCGCAAGTCCCCTCACGTCAGAGAGAAGGTGGTTCCGGGAGACAAGTGCAAGAAAAGGAGACGTCGAGTAGGGCTGATTTTGTCGGGCTTTGACCGAGGATCCCCACGCGCGGTGCTACCCCAGGCTGTGCTTACGCCAAGTTTCAAAGGATTCTACATGCATTAATTGTGGAGCGATGGCCCTTTCCCCTCCTATCGTACCCTTTGTCTGTCTTCTCTCCAATGGGACTTGTCGATCCATGCCCCTGTTCGGTTCACGTTGCGGGGCCGCGAATGGGCCCAAATGGATGAAAATCCGAGGTAGTGCTCCGTAGCCTTACATGAAAACATCCTCGCACGCAGTCCCAACAGCGGAGATCGGCGTTCAATCTCCGAGGTACGGGAATTGTGCTAGCAAAGTGGGCTTGTACGTCGCCAGGCATACGGTCGTCGCGCAGTCCGTTTGAATCTAGCTCGTCTTGTTCCCTATAAAATTTCGTCATGTTATCCGCGAACAAGTGAAAAAAAATCGCGCCCCAGACTAAAATAGCTGGTGCCGAGTCTCACTCATACCTCCATACGGGGCGAGAGAAAGGCGTTACATACGAATCGTTTGGGACGGGTCGAAGGATCGAGGCATGGGGGCTCAGGTATGGAGATGGCAAGCAGGTGCTCCCCGTGGTAGTGTCAGGGGAAAGCATGTATAGGAAGTTTACATACCACCCTGGGCCCTGGCACCAGAATCCATCACTATTGGAGACAGACCAACATCCAAAGAGCTTTCCCAAAAGCCGCCGCCCGAGGGCCCTTACGTCCCCCTATTCGAACATTGGAAGAGGGTTTTCGGGTCAACTTGGTGGCGCCGCTGAGCCTGCGAAAGCAGGTGAACACACATATCCATCGAGGGACTCACATCTGAATCGACCATGTTGACCAGCATTTGAAGGAAAACTCGGAGCTGCGGTATTGGCCTGTACACGCGCAGTCTCCCGACCAGGAACGGGAGCCTGATCAATGCCAGCTCAACAGGCCTTTCATCATCGTTTCCTTCTTTTTTTTTTTCCAGCGGGAAGAGCGCACCGCGAACGGGTTGGGGCTTCCCGGGGCACACTATACCGCAGAGTTCGTCGCCGTGTCTCGACCTCGCTTCGGACGACCCGAGCCCGCATCCTCCGCGTTTCGTTTCGCGTCGTCTCTGACTGGCATGTTGCACGTCTCTGGAAGAGAACGCAGTAACGATCGTGCTGGCTTTGTATGGCCCGACCGGGGAATGATGTATATACTTTCTTCATGACTCTGACTGTTGGCCATTTGGTGTCCTAGGAGGGGTGCTGCACGGCAGCGATCCGCTAACAACTTACCGATGGGACTCGGGTACGCACGACGAAGGAAGGCGTCGAAGTAGTAAACAGAAGTGACGCGTTGCGGCATAACTTGAAGCGCTTATGCTACTACACGATCGTCCCTTCCGTTCTGGTTCAAAACTTTTAAAGTTCGCTTCATTGTTTCAACGGATGATCCATTGCCGTGGCAAGACGCTATAATAGCACGTTTACGGAGGCCCCCGATATTGTGCCTTCGAGGACCTACCGAGTCATGCCGTTTGATTCTCACCCCTTTCTCGCGATTATATATAAACTCTTGTTAGATCCTTTCTTCGTCCCGCAAGCAATCCCTATCCTCGTCATGGATCCACATATGCCTGAAAGAACTATACTTATCACCGGACCCCCTCGTCGTCGGCGTCCCAGAACCACACTCTAGATTGCCACCGATTCTTTTAAAAAAGAACCGCCTCAGTAATTTCGCGACGCGGTTGGCTAGTCGTGATATCCTTCCCACAGCCCAAGGGCGTTGAGACGTCCCTGGGCTGTTCTTGATAGGAGTGACAGCTTTCGAGGCGGAGGCTGTATCCACACCTTTGCCGCTAAGGCGATGCTTCTTCTCCCGCTTGACCAAGAGTTTGGGGGGGGGGGGGCGGGGGGGGGGGGGGGGGGGGGGGGGCGCGGGG
>JAMFQS010000151.1:12147-37473 GCA_025503055.1 Sordariomycetes sp. B11D1
CGGTTACCCCCCCTTTGCCGCTAAGGCGTTGCCTGATCTCCCGCTTGACCCAGTGTTACCCCCCCCCCCCCCCCCCCCCCCGTTCTCGGCAGACGAACGCCCCGGGTGTTGGGATGCCCTGCCCGCGGTCGAGGGACCTAGGGGTGTCTCTAGAGGACTTTTTGAGGTAACAGCAGCTTTCGGTGCAGAAGCTGTGCCTCATCCTGCACTGCGACGGCCATGTAACTTCGGCTTGACCGAGACCAATTGCTCCCCGTCCTCAGAAGAGGGACGTCCCAGTAATCTGTAAAGCTGTTGAATGGTCATGTTTTTTTGTCCACGGCTGAATGACTGGGTACCCCTCTGGAATATCCTTGGCACGAGTAACGGCATTCGGCTTCAAAACTGGGCGCACTCTCACATCCCGAAGGCCATCCAGCATCAGAATGACCGGCATCTGTTACTTCCCGTCTTGGGAAGAGGGAGGCTTAAACGCCTTGACGAGGCGGTTGGATAGTCAGGATACCTTCGTCATGGTGAAATAAAGGGGGCCAGTGCTGTCTAACACGGTTAGGCTCGGCAGAGAGCTAGGCCTTGAATGCTTGTTAGATACAAACGGGTATCATGCGGACACGGCAACTTGACTGGACGATTCAACAAACCTTATCTACAAAGTCGTAGTATCATTCCTTCAACGCCGATCTGGATTTTAGGCCACGGGGAACCGACATCCGAATACTACTTCCCCCGCTTTAGTAAACATACCAAAGTTAATCCTTGTAATGTACCGGGTAGGACGTCGGTACGCCGTGACCCGTACTCGTAGTCGTAACGGAGGTTCGTTGGCAAGTGCTACCCGTGTACATTAGACCGCGTAGGCGATGCAGGACTAGCGACACCCTCTTCCATGCGCCACTGCGATATCCAGTGAAAAGCAGAACTCAATTAACTATGTTAAAATCGCACACACCGCCTTCGACCGTCGTAAGCGTGTCTCCTAATGCGCCCTCCATGACTCAGGGCTCTCATCTGTCCCCCAATCAAATGCCTGCCTATTTCTTCCAAGTCTGATCCGCATCTGCGAAGCGTTGGTTAGCATGACGGAGCCTACCCATACCGGAAAGCTAGACACATACCGGGATGAATCTCCGGAACCTTGATATACTCTCGCGCAGCTCTCTTCTTCTCATACTCGATCCCAAGCCTCTCATCCCTCCTCTTCATCTCATCATAATCCAACTGCCCGGGCTCCGTAAAGCTGGTCATAAGTTGTGGCTCCCCCATCGGCAGCGGATCCCCGCGGTCAACCTGCCACAGGTGATAGACCTTCCCGTACAGCTCGACGACCTGCTCCATCTCCTTGTTCTCGGCCGCCTCCCACGCCGCCTCGGGCATTACCTTTTGCGGCATGACGAGCATCCCCGACTTGACCTCGAAGACGTGGCTGTGCCAGAGCTTGCGCTCCTCCGAGGGGAGTGTCTCATAAAGTCTTGGGGTTATCATGTACTTCTCACGGTTAGGATGCTCGATTCCCACATCACTTGAGCGTTTGGTGCGGCTTACCTCGATACCGAGTATCCGGGCGTTAGGCTCTGGGCTATCGTACAGGATGCACTGGCGGACCTCTGGCCGAGATTAGTATCGTGGCTATTATTCGAAAAGCCGTCCGGGTGAGTTACCGTCGTTTAGGTGAGCGCAGTAGTGGTTCGCCTCGACGAACCTCTTCGGGTCCGACGCATAAGCATGGTAAGCATTCAGGTGCGCGCATACTTGCTTGAGCGGCGCAAAGTTCTTTTCCCAGTCAGTCTCTCATGGCGCCGTGAAGTATGAACAAATTGGATTACCTGAGCGGCAGACGCGCCCGTCGTCAGGACATTATTCAAGGTGGAGAGGCTCTCACCGGGAACTTCCTTTGACGCCATGATGTTGGGGGGCCCAGGTATGAGACTCGATGGGGAAAGCAGTAACCACTTGACGGGAGTCAGGTTTCACTTTCTTTCTAACTTGTCGCGTGTAATAAATCAATCGGGCCTGTCCCTCTTAAGTTCATGACGAGATCATGAAACCGGTTGAGGCCCGCAACTACGTCATGGCGTCGTCTACATTTCGGTCGGTTTATCCTGTTGGGACACGTTTACAGATTAGGTTCCTGCACTTTTTGATCAACCCTTATGCCAAGTAATGGAAGAACGAGTCAACGGATCAATCGTGGTCATCGAAGTCATCGTCCAACAGCCCCCGCCCGCCCACGAGTCTTGGGTAGATATCACCACGGGAAAATATAGTAATGGCATCGAGCAATGCGACGCCATACCGACGGAAGCACATATTTGGATCGTCTTGTATCCATCGACTTCTGTGTGTTCTGTTTCGCTCCCGAGTCGCGTTGGGTGAGATCAGGCGTAACTGAGATCGCGTGGCCGTCTTAAGCTTGTTTACGCCACTTTACATGCGGTAATTCCACCAGCGCCACTACAAGCGTGCCGCCCTAGATTCGGCCACAGACGAAGTATATATCCAGCAGAAAGCAACCGAAGGGTGTCTTCGAATAGAGGACGCCTGGACATGCGGCCTCGACTGATGATCGAGTAACAATGTTGGCTATTCGACATTCTCGGGTTAAGGACATGAAGCGAAGCTGGCCAGCTTGTTGCCCTTTCGGCCAGGGCTTCCGGATATGTATATCACCTAGACTAGAGTACTAGACAGAGAGGAGCAGAGTTACAAAAGTACATACGAAACGCGTACCCAACATTCCGGTGGTACTACCATGGACTGTATCAGTACAACAACCCCTTTCCAGATATTCAGCGCAAGACACTCGATGCCTCTGTCCCCAGCTCGGTGGCCGATATTTTGAAGAGGCTGCTGCAGGCCCACGGCACGCTCCAGCCATTACATTACGCATTGACTTCTCTGTCGGCTCCCTCCCTGTGACCAGATGCCTCGCTGCATATGCAGGACGGCGCCGGACGCCCCGATAAGCGAACCCCCAGGTGTGTCCGAATGCGTCGATTTAGCAGCCTGGACCGCTGCATTATGATGCATTGTAGCCGCTGCCGCCCAGTATCTAATGAGTTGCCGCGTCTCTCGTCTTTCCTCCTGCACAGGCACTCGAGTTCAGCTCGCGCACTGCACTACAACGCAATTAGCCCATTGTCTCAAGCGTCCCCCTCCCCCCCCCCCCCCCAACCTACACACAAAAGCCCGACGTCGCAGGCATGGGAAAGGAGGACACGGTTATGTTTCTCGGCCTTCGTATGGCCGGCGCCCATTGTAGAGGGTACGGGTGAGAAGGTCGTGCCTTTCGGTGGTTTGATTTGGAATAAAGTGCGTTTTTGGGAGTCAAGTCCAGATGCGTGGGATCCAGCTTTCGATGCGAAACGGGCTGAGTAGGCAGACGAGCAAGCCACGTCGAAAGGGCCCGCTCGGACACTACGGAGATACCAACCCTGCCAGCGGACAAGGCAGAAACGTGCAGTCAATCTCCGACCAACCAGAGCCTCCCAGGTCTCACGGCGTCGCTACCCTTAACCCCTATCCCCGAACCTGAGCTAACTATGGCTGTGAGACCAGCGAGTGCCGTGTAAGCCGCGCCGCAGATCATTGTCATTCTAGTCCCATCAGCTCGTTTCGACCTCGCTGGCCGAGCATCCCTTGGCTTGATGCCCCTTGACCGAACAACATGATAAGCCTCTATCTAGATGCCTACGCTGCGGCGACCCCATATGATGCGCTGCGATATAAGACGGGCTCGGGGCCCTGACCGCCACCGCCATCCCACCTACCTTTTCCCAACTATACAGCGCAGCACCTGTTCTTCAGTACCATTGCCCCGGAACGTTATTGCCATCATGTCCCTTCCCTCGACACTGTACGGTGTCAGCGCCCTCCTCATCTCAAATACCTTTATAAAACTCCCCATCACCCCCGCAAACCCCGAGCTCCCATCCCAGACCATCATCGTGACCGGCGCAAACACCGGCCTCGGCTATGAGTCCTGTCTCCGCCTATCTCGCCTCTGGGTGGGGAGGTTAATCATGGCGGTGCGAACAACATCCAAAGGCGACGACGCGAGGAAGAGAATCCTCGACGAGACGCGCCGGGATGAGGTGTCCATCGAGGTCTGGCAGATTGACATGGACAGCTACGACTCCGTGAAAGCCTTCGGGGCGCGCGCGTCCGGGCTCCCTCGCCTCGACGGCGTGCTGGCAAATGCCGGTATAATGACGAGCAACTTCTCCCTAAGCGAGGGCAGCGAAAAGACTCTAAACGTGAATGTCATCAGCACGTTCCTGCTCTACCTGCTCCTCCTGCCCAAGATGCGCGAGTCAAGCCTCAAGACGGGAAACCCGTGCCGCTACACAATACCGAACAGCACGCTCCATCGCATGGCTCCACTAGCAGAGCTAGGCCCGGATGGCGAAAACATCATCGCGCGCCTAAACGACCCCGAAAGGGCCGACATGGCCGGCCGATACGCCTTGAGCAAACTTCTCGTCATCCACGCCGTCCGCGAGCTCGCCGCCCGGTCCACGGCAAGCGGAAAGGGGCTGTGCATCCTCAACACACCAAACCCGAGCTTCTGCAAGTCGAACCTCGAGCACGAGAAGAAGGACAGTTGGGGATTCAGGGCATTTGAGAGCCTCCTGGCCCGCTCCACGGAGGAGGGCAGCCGCGCACTGGTCCATGGGCTGTTGGCGGGCGATGAGTCCCACGGGCAGTATCTGTCGGACTGCGCGGTCACTACGTGAGTAGCTTCCATGGCTTCAGCCTCTTGTGCTCTTCTTCTTCTTTCCCCCTTCCCTCCTTTGCTTCATTTTTCCTCGGTAGATGGGAACTGACTTGATTCACCATGGAGGCCCTCGTGTCACGTCACCGGGAAATGGGGTCAACGGGTGCAGAAGAAGTTTGTGGAGGAGCTCCTTGAAAAGGTAGAGGAGATCCAGCCGGGCATCTCGTCGAATATCTAAATGACACTTCCGCGTCTTCCTGGCGGCCGAAGGATGTTGGAGGAATGTAGGGGTAGTGGTGATGGGGTATATGTAGGAAGGGCTCCATGTTATCTACCAGCTCTACATAGTGATTTGATACGAGTGACTTCTAACCGCGCTTTGCCATGTGGATACCCACCGCTGTCTTCTCCGTCATAGGAAGCAAAGGCTTCGGCCGTCAGCACAGTTAGACTAACACCATTCGTCACTCACCAAGGGAAATGTAAAACAGGGAATCAAGATAGATAGTGTAAACGGAGAGCGCTGCTTGAACCCGCCTTACCCCGAGCTCCCTATAGCGTCTGCTTCTGCGCAAGAAGCTCGACGAACTGTCTAATCTTTCGCTCCCTCGTACCCGCCCGCTTCGCCGTCGCAATCCGGAACAGAAACGCGTACCGCTGTGACTTTGAAAGCGTCTCAAAGAATCTCCGCGCCTCGGCGTTCTCGTCTAGCGCGGCCTGGAACTCAGGCGTAACCTCAATACTCCTAGATCCAGCGTACGCCCGGTCCCACCGCCCGTCTTCCCTCGCAGCCTCCACCTCCCTCCTCCCCGCATCCCTCATCCGGCCCGCCTCCTCCAGTTCCGCGACGCGATCCACATTGCGCTTCGACCAGACGCTGCCCCTCCTGCGGGGCGTGAAGCGCTGCGCAAAATGCGTTGCATCGAGTGCCTTTCGCTGGCCGTCGATCCAGCCGTAGCAGAGGGCCGCGCAGACGGCCTCGTCGTACGTTACGGAGGGGATGCCGGAGGCCTTCTTGCTTATCTTGAGCCAGATTCCGGGGGACGTGTTGGAGTGGTTTGATTCGAGCCAGGCTTCGAAGGCGGCGGAGTCTTTGAAGTGGAGGGTCTGGGGCGAGGTGTCCGCGCTCACGGGCTTCGAAGCGGAGGGCGAGGCCGTTGGTGGCGGGAGGGGGGTCTTGAGGGCGCCGGCGAGTTTTGCGGATGACCTTGTGAGCCTCGCCATGTTTTCGAGGATCTGGAGACAAGTGGTGCGAGTGGGCAAAGTCGAAATGAAAGATAGTTGCGGAAAGTGGGAGATTGTAGGAGGCGGTGCTGCGGCAGCCCTCGAGGTTCGTGAAGTCCGGGGTCATGCAAGTATGCGGGCAGGATCGCCGGCGCGCTGACCCACCGGCGTGTCTGGTTTGAAGCATATGCTATGCACTGCCTCAGTCGCGATCGCAAGAGCAGGCCGCTTGCCAGCGTAGCCAACGTGGTCCGTTCGTTTTACGCCATGGGACTCCCAGTCGACTGTCAACACCATCAAGTATGGATTCATACGCAATTCATCGGAGTCATGAAGGCGCCAGAACAAGAAGCTACAAAGCATACACTCGTGCTAATCCGAACTAATCAGACCGCGACAGCAAAACAACTACATATTCGCTTCCGAACGACTATCCTAGGGAGGCAATCTCTTTTGCGACCCAGTTGCACGTCAACGATACTCCAGCACAAAGACACATAAACCAACTCCAACGCGCAAAGACTAGAAATGCTCCCCTACGAGGACCCCTTCCTTGTTTCCGCGCAGCTTCTCCTCCACATGGGGGCCGTGTATCATTTCCTCCACGTACCGCTTGATCCACACCTCGAAGTGTTCCGCCAGACTTCGCAACATCTTTGCATCGGGACTGAGTTCGCCTTCATTAGTTTGTATGATACTACAGCCCACATCATCCAGGCCGGCAGAGACCTTGGGGTCGACCTTTTGGAGGGGACTGGTAGCCGGCGTCGTGGCGGCGGTTGTCGGCGACGGGTAAGAAGTGAAGCTATTGTCGGGCGAGTAGGGACTAGCCGCTGCCGCAGAGTAGTCTGAGTGTAGCAGGGGGTGCTGTGGGTAACGGGCACGGGTGCTGGCTATTCTTGTGCTAATAGGCGGGACAGCGGGCCTAGATTTGGGCCCCGAGGCAATAAACGACGGAGATAGGAGGTGGTAGGGTCTCCTCCATGTGCGCTCAGGCAGGTAAACGCTCTCCATGTTCTTGTTTCTTCTCGTCTGACGAGGGTGTAAGGATCAAGGTTGTAGTGGGGGTTTTATGCTTTTTTTTTGGTATCGTAGGTTTATGGTTGGGTTAGAATAGACGAGTCCACGCCGGCTGTGGGACAGAAGATCCCTTGATATATCCTTGACAATATCCTTAACACCCACCCTTCGCTGGCCTCACGCAGCTGCGGTAACCGCCCCCAACCCATTCACACGCAGTCCGCGCATATCCCAATGTGTGCACTCGCGCAGTTTCCTCGCGATGCCGTTGGATATGTGCTACCCCAGCATGCCGGGATTCCCCCACAAGGCTCGAGGCTCATGCGAATGAAAGCAAGTGTTAGCCACGCATTTGATCAGGGCGAGCGTGGATTGTGGCGTGTGGCGCGCGGGATAGCCTCGATATGCCACTTGTCGAGTTGCTTTATCGTGTAGGAGGCGCGCAACATGGAGAGCGGGCACCAATGCAATTCGCGTTTCAACGCCGCCTGCAGTTATGCCCAATGAGCTAGGTGCCGCGTCTTCCCACCCCCCGTGGGGTTTCGCGGAATTTCTTGGTGGAAAGGGAACTGGATCGCCACAATCACATCCGGCGGGCTTATATGCCGAGCTTGCCGTGTATGAGCCTAGTGAGGGAATTATAATGGTTTAGAGAAGGTAGTCGGTCATTCAATAGTGTCGCCCGTGCGCCCAACCATGGAACCGTCGCCAAAGTTTCAATATCATACAAGCTGTAGTCCAAAGTCTTTTTCATCGAGAACCAACAAGATACAGGCAACAAGTCACCTCGATCGGGTGGGAAAAGCAATGGCGGAGTCGAACTCCGTGGACGAGGTGAGTCCAAGCAATCGCTTCGCTGGCGTATCCGGCAATCAGGTGCAACGGCGGCACGCCGGCCACATCTGCGATGCGAGGCAGCAGCTCCCCGCCCCCCCAGAGAGCATTGGCGGACGTCTGCGTCACAGGCATTGGTGCTGCCATGCGACGTGTTACACGAACCAAGCCCACGCCAGCCCCTCGGTCTCTGAGGCCGAAACCCGAGAACATCACGCCATGATTTCGAAGTGCGAGATATGCCTGCAGGCGCTCTGCATTGGCTGGTTCCACGCTGTTTCTGTCCTATCAGCCCGCAAATCAGGCCTAGGGTCGCCGACTCCCCCAAGGTCAATTGCACCTCTGACGAAAGACGACGAGAGTACTTTGTACACATCCCGCAGTGTGGGAACGGCATGCACCTCCCAGTTCCGCCGTTATACTTTCAGAGCGACCCAATGGCAGCGACGCAATTGATAATTTGTCAACGCGCGTCATGCCAGCGGGGGCGGGGACCTCGCATCTCCGCGGGCACATACTCTGAAAGCCTAGACCGCGGAGAATGGATTGATGGCGGCACTCCCGGATACGACACGTGTCGGCAATCGGAAAGGGCAGAAAAGGGGCAACTGGCTCGTGGCTGCGTAATGGCGCGGTCATGGTCAGGAGACGTGTCGACTGACCGTCTGCTATCTCCGCGGGGCTCACAGGGGCGACGGCCAAAAGTCTCTAGGAGAACTTGGTGTATATATAAACTACGCGGCGCCCAATCACCGGGCCACCCTTCGTTCGAGAACTCGCGTGTTGTCCAACGTAACCCACGGAACACTACAGCATTTCGTCGTACGGCACCGCGCCTGATCGCGACGTCCCACGCAAGCGGAGTTGCATCGAGGGACATCAGCCGATTCCCCCGTCTACAAAACCAATCGCCATATCCAGGCCCCGTCGCGGAGCCCCAACCGCCACCATGAACCGCATCACCACCCGACAAGCCCTCTCCCTCACCCGCCTCAAACCCCGAAACCCACAGCTCTGCCTCAGATACCGCCCCCTCGCAACAATGACCCGCGACCCCCCCTCCTTCCCCTTCGATCGCGCCTCGGGTCTCGAGCCCCCCGCCGAATACGCCCGCCTCCGCGCCACCGACCCCGTTTCGCACGTGAAGCTCTGGAACGGGGACCTGGCGTGGCTTGTGACAAAGTACGACGACGTATGCAGCGTTTCCAAGGACCAGAGACTGTCAAAGGTGAGATCTTCAGACTCTATGAGAGCGAGAGACAGGAGGATCGGCCGTGTCAAGTGGAACCGCTGACGGGACTAGCAACGGACGAGGCACGGGTTCCCCGAGCTTTCGGCCGGCGGCGCGGCGGCCGCTAAGAATAAGCCGACTTTCGTGGACATGGATCCACCAGATCATATGAACCAGAGGTTTGTCTCCCCCCCCCCCAAGAGTAATTTCTACTCGCAGTGGGTGCTAATCTGCGGAAAGGGGCATGGTCGAGCCCATTTTCTCCAAGCAGGGCGTCGAGAAGATGAAGCCGTACATCAACAAGACGGTCGACAACTTGCTCTCCGACATGATCAAGGCTGGCTGCAAGGAGCCGGTTGACCTCGTCGAGAAGTTTTCGCTCCCTGTGCCGTCATATGTACGTCGCGCCATTCGCAGGGACAGTCAAAAGTAGTATGCAGGGACTAACAACGCACGTAGATCATCTACACCATCCTCGGCGTGCCATTCGAGGATCTAGAGTACCTCACCACCCAAAACGCCGTCCGCACAAACGGGAGCTCCACCGCCCTCGAGGCGCAGTCCGCAAACGAGTAAATGCTCCTACCTTTAACTGCGTCCCGCCATACCCCACACCCTCGCGGGCGTGGGTTTTACTAACACGCCACAGGGAACTCCTCAGATATCTCGGCAATCTCGTGGAGTCCCGCTCCAAGGAGCCCAAGGACGACCTCATCAGCAAGCTCTGCGTGGAGCAGGTCAACAAGGGGAATCTCGAAAAGGCGGACGCCGTGCAGGTTGCGTTCCTCTTGCTCGTCGCTGGCAACGCGACAATGGTGAACATGATCAACCTAGTACGTACCAGATACTTCCCCCACCGCATTCCCGTGGACGTGGACGGCGCGCAGGAAGCTGCGGCTAACGACAAACAGGGTGTTGTCGAGCTCCTAAGGAACCCTGATCAGCGCAAGGAACTCCTCGACAACCCAAAGCTCGTGCCCAAGTTTGTCGAGGAGCTGTGCCGCTTCCACACCGCGTCCTCCATGGCCATGAAGCGCGTCGCCAAGGAGGACATTGAGCTTGGTGGCAAGGTACGCTACCCTCTCCTCTCCTCGCCACCCTCTTGCGACCTGACTAAATTCCGATATAGCACATCAAGGCCGGCGAGGGCATCATTGCCTCAAACCTGTCCGGAAACAGAGACGCAGACGTCTTCCCCAACCCGGACGTCTTTGACATGCACCGCGAGTTCAAGAAGGACGGGCTAGGCTTTGGCTTCGGGCCGCATCGGTGCATCGCCGAGACGCTGTCGAAGGCCGAACTGGAGGCTGTCTTTAGTTAGTATTCCCCTTCAGGTCCCAGATCACTTCGATGACCTTGGGCATGTTAAGGATCCCATGCTAATAGAAGTAGGCACCCTGTTCCAGCGGCTTCCCAACCTACGGCTCGCGGTGCCGCTGGAGGAGGTTGAGTTCACGCCGCTTGGCGCGGACGTCGGGATCGTGAAGTTGCCCGTAGTGTGGTAAGTAGGGTCCTAGCCATTGTACAAGTGATGAAACAACAGAAAGGATGTGCCCGGGAACCTAGGATGAACATGTAATACTCGCCTCTTAGCATAGTGATGAACAAGCCATTTTCTCTTACCACGCTTGTTACAGATTTGAGGGACAAGGGTCATGCTGCAAAGGCCACTCTCAGGAGTTCCCTTGGTAAATAGCAAAACAAGGAGCAAGGCTGAGGTTAGCGTGGATGTCTTTTGGATCTGGTAGATGGTGTTGACGTCGTGATATTCCAAGTTTATGGCCACGAGCACGCCTGCCAGGGCAGAAAAAGGGAGCGGCTCCTTAAACTAGCGGCTGCTCAACCATCTTTCATGCCCATGATAGGCCTCCAGGAGAAAAAAAGGGCAAAGCTTCCGACGTCATACCCTCTCCACCTTATCCGCCTCCTCATCCGCAAACCCCTCCTGCTTCTCCGTCGGCTTTCCATCCTGCAACCTCGTGATATCCGCCCCAACACCCGTATACACACACTTCCCAGATTTCCTCGTCGGCACCCTCGCCTCAAACATCCCATTCAACTCCTCCAGACTCCTCCCCTTAAGTTCCGGTAGAAAGAAGAGCGCCCACAATAACGCGAGGAACGAGCACCCGCCGCGTACAGATTCGACCCTCGCGCCCAGGTTCCTGTACCCCGCGTCTTGGACGTAGGGGCTCACGTATGTGATGAGGAGCACCACGCAGAAGGAGACAGAGGTGGCCGTCATGATTGTGCGCTCGCGGACGCTGGCGACGGCGGCCTCCGAGGTGGTGATCCAGGTGCAGCTGCCCCAACATCCGCCCGCGATAGCCTGGTAGATCGGTATGGCGGAAACGCAGCCCTGGGCCTTCGGCCCTCCGCTGACGTTGGTGTAAGCGCCCAGACCCGCGACGACGGAGCGAGCGTGATGCCTCCCAGCTGCACCGCATTCTGTGCAATGCAAATCTGCAGACCGTTTTGGATACTGATAGTCTGGAGGAAGATTACGAGGTACTTGCTCATGAACGAGTTGCCGTGGATCTGCTGCATGAGCTGCACCGGACGGTCAAGGTACGTCATGTTTGCTGAAATCCCAAGCTGCTCCTCGAGGGCCGTCTCGATGAAGGGCACCTCAAGAGACACCTCTTCGGCGTTGGACCTTCCCTTTCGGAGGTTGTCGAGGGCCTTTTCGGCGTCATTTCGGCGGTTTATCTCACGAGGAGACAGCTGCTATTATCAGTAACCTGACTTTGGAATAGACGCCGAGAGATGGTAACATACCGAGGTGACTCGGGAAGAAACCAGATGCCGGCCAGGGGGATAGCCGGGATGGCGGCCTGTACGACCAAGACGGGCATGAACGCCCACTTTCCGTCAAAGGAGAGCGACGTCCTGTAGACGCAGCTGGCAGAGATAATGTTCCCCACGACCTGCCACCACTGGTAGATGTTGACGAGGGACCCACGGAGTGCCGGGGGCGCGAGCTCAGCGCCGTATGTGGGGATGATGTTGGCTTCCATCCCCATCGAGATGCCGCTTATCGTGCGACCTACGATGACGGCCCAGTAGGTCTGCGAAGCTGGAGGCCGACGACGCGTAGACCTTGGGGTTCGGGATGGACAGGAACGCGCACTCCAGCTCTCGGCTCTGGCACAGGGAGCACGGCTCATCCTCGTTCCGCAGGCAGCAGATGCGACGCCGCCGGCAGTCGTCGCATCTGCTCAAAGCGTTGATGTGAGTCAGGGCTGTGGATAAGGCGAGACATACGGCCTCTGTCTTCTGGAGCGGTACTGGCGCGGCCGCAGTGGGTCGAGCACGCCGGAGCTCACGGTGTTCTTCTATTGCCGTGGTCCGGAAGCGGCTATCGCGATGAGCTTTGTGAGTGGTATGATATATGAGTATGTCGGAGTGTCGCCGTGGAAAACTAGAATCGGAAGGAATGGCGGGTGCTGGGATTTAGTTAACTAATCCTAGGCTCACGAGTGAGATTGGGAGCCGTGAAGCGAAGCTGATATCGCCCCACGCCGCCACAACGAAGCTAGCTCACAAGTAAACGGAAGAGACAATCAAGGCGTGGGTATCATATCCACAAGGGTCCTGTCGATGGCTATTCCCTAGGTAAGAGGCAATTCTGAGACTGGCGAAGTCGGGCTTTAGCATGAATAGCTTAACAATGTCAGTTAGGAGGGGGGGGGGGAAGGCCTGCATCGAGTTTACGCACTTTTTTGCGATTTGTAACTAATCACGTACAGTACAGCGAATTTGCCAGCGAGGGTTATGGCTTTACCACAGGACTATTGCATGCCACAACGTACTAGTACCGCCGAGAGATCTACACTTCTTCGCTGTTGTCAAGTCAAGGTCCACATTACAGGGCGACAACCGCTAGCCGCCTACCTGGTAGCATTTGGACGGGAAACAACACAATTGGACTCAGGATTGCACCGTCGGAGACAAGGTAAGCTGACCCTTAGATTTTGTCTCTCTACATCCTGCAATATCTGTAATCAGGGCTCATGTGTACCATTCTGATCGAGGTTAGGACTATCGTAAGGCCATACTCAGATCGATAGATCACATAGAGCCAGCATCAACGGTCCCGACCATGTTCCATTCCGGAATGCCATGTTATCCGCTATCATTGGAGAAGATGGTCTACCCCGCATCCCGATGGAGCGATAGAGCCCGTCAAGTCCCCACTTACAACTTGGCCTCCTGACAAACCAGACCTCCGGAGACTAGCCCGCGCCGACTAGTTACGTAAAGCCCAGCCCTGTGAAAGTCGCTCACATGGCGCCTGGAACTTGGGATTGCCAGACTTACTTTGCGTCTCTGAACTACGCCCCCGCAAAGGGACAAAAAGAAGCTCACACTAGCGCACCCTCGCCACTCCAACCAGCCGCCGACGATTCCGTCCAGCCGCCATGGACCTCTCCCTCCGCGCCCAGGATGCCGGAAGGCCCTCGCCCGACATGGCCCTCTGGTCCATCCTCCAAGACCTATGGCACCCCGAGACCAACCCCTCGGGCTACGTGAGCCTCGGCGTCGCGGAGAACACCCTCATGCACGATGAGATGCTGGCCTACATCCACAGCAACATATCGCTCGAGAGCCAGAATCTCACCTACGGCGACGGCTCCCGGCGCCTCCGGGCCGCCATGGCGCGCTTCCTGACCAAGCAGCTTAAGCCGCTAAAGACCATTGAGCCGGCCCACGTGGCCGTTACGAATGGGTGCAGCTCTGCGATTGAGCACCTGTCGTGGGCGCTTGCGAACCCGGGCGAGGCGTTCCTCTTGGGGCAGCCGTACTACGGCATGTTCGTCACGGACATCACCCTGCGGACAGGTGTAAGCGTCGTCCCCGTGGCGTTCGGGTCCGTGGACCCCGTCTCGGCGGAGGCGGTGGACAAGTACGAGGAGGCGATCCTAGAGTCGAGAGCCAAGGGCGTCAAGATCGCCTGCGTGATCCTGTGCCACCCGCACAACCCTCTAGGCCGGTGCTATCCCCGCGCCGCCATCCTCCGCCTCATGGCGCTCTGCGAAAAGTACAAGATCCACCTCGTCAGCGATGAGATCTACGCCCTCTCAGTGTGGGGAAACAACGTCGACGAGGAGCCCGCACCCGTCGCCTTCGAGTCGGCCCTCTCCATTCCAACAGAGGGCGTCATAGACCCTTCGCGGCTGCACGTCGTGTGGGGCATGTCCAAGGACTTTGGCTCAAACGGGATGCGGATAGGCGCCATCATCTCACAACACAACCCAGCGCTACACGCGGCTCTCGTCCCCGTATCCCTCTACAGCTCCATCTCGTCCCTGTCAGAAACCATCACGGCAAGTGTCCTCGAAGACGAGGAATGGCATACATTCTACCTAGAGCAAAACAGGGAGAAGCTCGCATCAAACTATCGCGTCGCTACGAAGTGGGCCGCAGAAAACGGCGTCCCGTACATGCCAGGCGTGAACGCAGCCTTCTTCCTCTGGGTAGACCTCGGTGCCGTATTCCGCTCGCGGAACCCCGGTGTCGAGGTGGACGTCGACGAAGAGGTCATGCAGGCGCTGCTGAAGAACAGGGTCTTCCTCGCGAGCGGCAAGAACTTTGGGTCTGAGGTGCCGGGTTGGTTCAGGATTGTGTTCTCTCAGGATGAGGGGTACCTGAAGGAAGGGCTGGAGAGGATAATGAAGGCTATGGGAGGGTCGGTGAGTGATTTGGTGGAAGATACGAAGAGAAAGTTGGACATCTAGTTAGAGCGACAAGACAGATGTGTTGAACTCCGAGCGACTTGGTACCGAAACATGCGCGGGGTAAAAAATTTACTTCCGGCGCCCAAGGAGTATACAATGACCAAGCGCCATGCGCGCAACGCTCCATCTGCTACGCTGTACACGGTCTATCCCATTTCCCATAACTCCGGCTAGCCTGCAGACCCAAGCACACCATACCCCCAAGTCTACACCTTTTCCAACGCCAGTCCATCGTCTACAGATCCGGCACCGGATCAACCTTCTTCACAACCTTGGCCGGCGTTCCAATCGCAACCGAGAAATCAGGGATGTCCCTCGTTACAATGCTCCCGGACCCAATTGTGCAGCCCTTGCCGATCTTGACGCCGGGCATGATGGTCGTGTTGCCACCGATCCAGCAGTCGTCGCCGATCTCGACGCCCTTGGCGTACTCGATGAGGTCGCGGCGCGACTGCACGCCCGTCTCGTGCGTGGCGGCGAAGATGGAGACGAAGGGGCCGAACATGACGCGCGCACCAATCTTGACCATGCCGCAGTCGAGGATGACGAGGCTGCAAGTCGTTAGAAGTTGCATCTTTCTCGTCTCTTCACCCAATGATGCGATGCCCAGATGCAGCCAGGGGGCAGCACGTACTTGAAGTTGGAGTAGAAGCCATCGCCGATGGAAATGTTGCAGCCGTAGTCAATGTTGAGCGGCGGCTCGATGAAGACATCCTTTCCGACGTGCCCGAACGCAGTCCGCAGCATGGCTTCCCGGTCGGCGGTCAGCGACTCGGGCGTCGCGTCGTCGGGGAAGTAGTTGTTGTACTTGTGCATGAAGCGCCGCGCGCGGAAGCGGCCGTTTGTAAGTTCCGGGCCCATGGCGTTGTACCTGGCGTCCGTCAGTATTCGCGGGATACGGGGCTTTAGGGGTTTGGATTCACTCACAGCATGCCCGAAATCATCTTTTCGTAGTCGTCGCACCACGGGACGTTGTCGAGCGTCTTGGCGTACTCGATGAGCGCCTGGTCCTTTTCTGTGTTCGCCATGATGAATGCCGCCCTTTCTAACGTCTCTCGTCTATCGTCTATGTCGTCAAAAGGATCGAAATGTAAGGGTTTCCGGTGAGCGAGCGTTGAGACGGGCCGTACGGCGCGACTATATAACCCCCACCGCGAGTCCGGCCACGTATTCGCCCCTCATGGCTTTCCAACGTGGGGTAAACACGGCGAACGGTGAGCTCGTTCGCCGCGGCGCGGAGTGTATTACCCCGCCACTGCATTGGCGTCAGGGCCCTCGGCAACTAATTGGCTCAGAGGGACAAGTTACCCGAAGATTCCCCGTATAAATTCGGCAGGCGCCGCGAAAACGTCAGCTGAGAGTAACTTCGCCACGTTTCGTGTCGGAGTTCCGCTCCGCCGAGCCGTTCTCTTCACAGAAACTGACGATGCGGTGAGATCCCATGGCGGGATTCTCCGACTGGGCACGGCCGTTGGTGGGGTCGGGCGTATACAGGGATCATTTGCCAACACGCGCAACATCATACGCCGAACCCGGCCTTTATCGCCGATGCATTCATCGTCAGTGTCGTGAACCGCTGCCGACGCCTGAGGTTACAGCGTCCTCCTCACGACCCAAGTTGATATGTGAAGAGACGTTGGCGACTCATACAAGCCCTCGCAGTGCCTTCTGTAGTTGGTCACGTCGAGAATTTTCTAGCTTATTGTAGGTGCCCGGTTGAGGACAAGACTCTCAAGACGTCGTTTCCTCAGCCTAGGTCGGCCTCATATGGGGAACACGTGCTGTACTTACTTGCTGCAAGCAATTACCTATAGCAGGAGACCTCTCGAGATGAAACTTGGACCATTCTTGCGCAGTTGTGGCAAATTATGGAGCACTTCGGAGTTTTCCAAATACAACTGACCCTCTTTCGATCACCTCCCCAAACGCATGCCTTCCTTAAAAAAGACCCGCAGAAGCCGTTTACATGGCAGAGCCGGTAAACACCGCCGGAGGTAAATGAAGATAGCGTATGCGTAAAGGACTTACTTCATCAGGACCTCTAGTTTACAGGTTCAGGTCGCTGGGATAATAGGAGTACACGCAAGTTCATGTACCCCAGAGGTGTGCGATACTTCTCGCCGCGGAGTTTTTAGTATATGCGAGGCACTTCCAGAAAATGTTTGTTCTCGTCTAGATTCGTCGTCCCAATGCCATTCTCGACATAGGCAGCAACCACTTGGTATCTCGTATTGAGCCGGCTACCATACAATTGCCACGGTAAGATGGCCGAGCGGTCCAAGGCGCCAGGTTAAGGTTACCTTAACAAGTAATTCCTGGTCCTCGAAAGAGGGCGTGAGTTCGAATCTCACTCTTATCACGCATATTCTTTTTGCCCATGTGTGCTGTTTTTGCTAGTTCGTTTTGCTCCGCGAGCGGTTGGTTGGGCCCGCTGCGCCGGAGTGGAGAAAGCGCCCCCACTTCTGCGCGACATAGCTCCCGATCGCCGCCTTTCTCGACTCTCTCGGAGAAGATGGAAAGGAGTATCTATTCGGCTGTTGCGCCGTTCGTCTAGACTGCGCTATAGCTCCAAGGTCACCTCGTCACCAACTTAAACAAGCATTTGTGCTCTGGCCATCGGCTAAATCTTCCAAATGGTACGCGCATCCCAGCAGCTAGCCCCACCTTTTCTGTTGGAGATATCTGCATTTCACGGGAACGGAAGTACGGGCATGTCTGCATACTTAGCCATTGCGGGAAATTTCAATGGATAGCTACAGATTCGGGTACTCAAACGCCGTCCTAAGCCGTCCCAGCCCGCCATATCGAAACTAGGAATTTTCGTTGAATCATGTCCCGAAAGTGGCACCCGTATTGCGTCCTACAGTTTGCGGGGCAATCTAACTACGGCGTGTAATAGATGTCGGGATCCTCCATTAGTACTACGTGACACCGCCGGTAATGACGGGGGCGCGATCAAGTTCCAACATCTGCAATATAGGCTCGGTTCACTGGAATCAGACTGAATGACATGCCCTCCTAGCCAGGTGGGACATCCGAAGTGTGGCTTAATTAACATGCCCGTCTCATATCTACCGGCCCTTGTCTTGCCGCCATCCGCACGAGGAGGGACGGAGTATGCATTAAAATCCTTCTTACATCATTCTCAGGAATATGCTGCCTACCATCCAGCGCCGTGACCCGTGCCAAGATACAGAACGCATTAACATCCTATGCAGTGGCGGGCTTGTATGTCCGATAGTCAAAGTGTATGTAAGGTTGATCCGGCCCCCGAGAAACAATCTGCGGCGACACAGAAACACAGAAGATCAAAGTTAAGACATGAGCCAAAGACCCCGCATCTACGCTGTAAGGCCTGCGTCAGCTGTTGCTACTCGCCGGAAAATATCTCTAGAAGGAGGTGAAAACCCAGCCCGAGACCGAGTTGACAACACTTTACTACGGACTTTCGATTTATAACTGAAGTGTTCCGTTTCCTGGCCCTGTAAACTGGAAGAACTTGCGTTAACCAAGACTTCCCTCAGAGGCACGGAATCCCCCGAGCCAATACCGCTGACTCCTTGTTCGCTCTCACCTGCGTTGCAAGAAGGCCAGGTCGTGCTACCGTGCAGCTGAGCCGGATGCATCGACAAGATGGCGCGTGTGCAAACTCGCAACTAGGTGTCCACGCACGGTCGTATTCGTATTTCGGCTGGACACGGTCCTCTGATGCCGAATATCCGTTCCACTACACACAAGACCCGATATTGCGCTGCTACTACTGAGTGTAGAAGATTACGCAAGCCATTAGTGTGCTTGGCATTGGCTTCTTCTGAGGAGCTGAAAGTCAGAAATCAATAGAATGACGTTCCCATTGCTAGATCCGCAGGGGTCGCAACGGAAATTTTGGTCCGAGCCCCGCGCGGAATGCGACGGCTTAGCTCCCGAGCTTCGGGACCCGACACTGTCCAGCGTGACAATATTTTCCGAATAATGCCACGCTGCACTGCGCTACGTCGTCAAATTTGCAGCTAAACCGCGGCTGGGAAGACTTGGGTCGGCGAACAGAGTATCCTCAATCATCCATGATGCTTTTTCCAGAACGATCCTCTTGGCACGTTTCGCTGTATCAACAGACGAAGGAGGACCGTTTCGTTTGTCTGCAGTGCTTTTCCCTGCTGTAAATAGAAACGTTTGTTTCTCATTCAGCACCGTGTGCACATTCCCGTCACACGACACCCACGAAAACACGATTGGTAACGTCCCCCGGGTTTAGCCTCCTGTCATACACCCGCCCCTCCCCCCCCCCCCCCCCCCCCCCACCTTCCCGCCCTAGTGCCAGGAACCGAGCTATCCGAACGTCAACACTATACTAGTGTGGGGTTCGCCCTGACGATCCCATCAGAATGCGGAGATCGGACCGAGGCCGATCGGCGACGTGGCGTATACCCGCACTCGTATACGAGGGGAGTTGCGCGGTGCTCAGGCTGCAGGACATATGCGACGGGGCCCTTGTCCCCCTGACGAGCCTCCGTTCGATTGGCTGAACTAGACGCCACGGCGTGAAATTGGCGTCTGTGGAATTTGCTTATCACGACGCAGCTCAACCTCTTGGCGCCACGGCTCCCCTGAAGAAGCAACCATGACGGCGAAACCGGGTCCAAAGGCGCAAAGACGCGTCTCGCAGCGCGCCCTTTTGGCACATTTGCTCGTTATGGATATAAACTACGATATCCCCCCCGGCTCGGGGCTGTTAATTACGTCCGTGCTGTCTTACATCCACGCTCTCTCTCCACACGCCACGAAAGCGCCAAGATGAAGCCCCTAGATCTTCCCGCACTACTAGTGGGGGCGCTCTTCGTGTCCGGCATAGCAGCCGACACCTGCGACGCACTCAAGAAGTCCGACTCCGATGTCAGCGTAAAGGGCCTCCTATGGCCGCGCTGGTACTGGTCCACGGCCTGCAAGGCCCTCAAGCCGTCGTGTGTCCTCCTCCCCGAGAGCACCGAGGATGTCGTTGACATCGTCAACCTCCTTTTGGATTCTGACGAGCCCTTCGCCGTCAAGTCCGGGGGCCACAACCCCAACGAGTACTTCGCGAGTGTGGAGGGCGGCCCTCTGATCTCGATGGAGAGGCTTAACGAAGTTACCCTGGACGAGGAGGCGCAGACAGTGCGTGTTGGGCCGGGGAACCGCTGGGAGGACGTGCAATCGGCCCTGGATGGAACGGGGTACACCGTTGTTGGTGGGAGAATCGGGCACGTTGGTGTCGGTGGTCTGCTTCTTGGCGGTATGTTATCATCCCGATGCTACTCTGAGTCACCTCTTCCTGACGCTTAGAAAGGTGGCCTCAGCTTCCTCAGCGCCCAGCACGGATGGGCGGCCAACTCTGTCCTCGAGTACGATCTCGTGCTCCCCAACGGAACTGCCATAACTGCCTCCGCCACCTCCCACCCGGACCTCTTCATCTCCCTAAAAGGCGGCGGCAACAACTTCGGCATCGTCACCTCCTTCCTCCTCCGCGCTCACCCCCAGGACCACGACGTCTGGGGCGGCACCATGATCTTCAAGCACAGCGAGGAGAAGCAGGAGCAGCTACTCGCCGCGCTCCGAGACTTTGCGGAGCACTGCGACGATGAGAAGGCCGCGCTTATTCTGGTAAACGTCCGGGTCCCCGAGATCTTCACCGACTCGTGGTTCCTATTTACTTTCTACAACGGCCCGGAGCCGCCGGCCGAGGTGTTTGGTAACTTCACCGCTGCGAAGCCATGGAGCAACACGTCTAGGAAGAAGAGCTACAAGAGGCTCCTTAAGGAGGGCAACTCGGGCGTCATTCACGGGACCATCTACACCATCACCACCGAGACACTCCCCGTTCCAGATGTGGAAAACGCACCTGAAGTCCTAGGCGCCATCCACGACCACTGGAGAAACGTTAGCGGTGTCGCCCTGAAGAGAACCTCCGGCATCAGCACCAACATTGGATACCAGCCCTTCACAAAGGCCATGGCGCGGAAGGCCCGCGAGAACGGCGGCGACCTGCTCGACATTGATGACGACGTCAACCGAATCATCCTTGAGTACAACTACAGCCACCTCTGGAAGGCGCAGCACGAGGGAATCGACGCCGCAACTGTGGACACATATGCGGGCACGGATGAGCTGATCAGCTGGTTCGAGGAGGCCGGGATGCTGCCCAAGGTGTACCGCCCGCTGTTCATGAACGACGCGTACTTTAGGCAGGACTTCTGGGGGAGGATGAAGCCGGAGTCCAGGGAGCGCGCCGCGAGGGTTGCTGCGGAGGTGGATCCGGAGGGCATGTTCCGGTCGCGGACGGGTGGTTTCAAGCCATAATGGATGGAAGCACAGTGATAGAGAGTTATACCTTAATATTTAATATCTTGTGCGAGAGAATAGTGTGACGTGAAATGAAACAAGTTTGCGAGGACAAAATGGCCTAAAAGGAAAGGAAACGAGGGACTTCAAGTTATGTATAGAAGCCAGATGAGCACCCCTTCGGCAATTTAATCTAGTCGTCAGCTCCACTCAGCAGTTCAGTCGATGCAGAACCAACCGGCTCACTCCCTCTTTCACGCCATGGCACTGGAAACTTGGCCGGGCATGTTGGCGAGCCCTGCAAAGAGACCCCGTTAGTCCCCAAACCTGGTCTAACTCTCGATAAACGTTGACTATACTTACATCCCTCGGTGGGCTCGTCAATCATCTTTGGGACCGAACAAGCGTTCATCTGCTGCACGCCCTGCGATTTAAGCGGATTCCCATTCTCGCAGGCGTTAAACATGCAGTTCGAATCCATGGCCCTCTGCAGCGAATCGCCCTTCCACCCAAAGACCTTATTTTGACGTTAGTGGCTGTATTTCCCGGTACAAGAGTGTAAACCAGGACAGGGTAAGTACATACGTAGTCGGCATGGGTCCCGTAGCCATGGTGGTCAGAGTAGCTCAGGAAGAACGGGTTCTCCCCATTCTCCCAGAGGTCATTGAACTGCGACGTGTCCCAGAGCGTCTCGTACGCCACCTGCGGGACCCGAACGGGATGCGACGCCGGGCAGGGGCGGGCGTTTTGAAAGGCGCCGACTTGGGTGTCGTACATGTGCGACTGATGGTCGGGGCTGTCGACGTTGACACCGTCCCAGCAGCTGTTTCTGTTAACGAGTGCCTCTTTGGGCCTAGCAATATGGGGCAGGCTTGTCACGTACGCGGGGAAGTGGTGGACCGTCATGATGCCATTGCAAGGCTGTGTAGGGAAGCTATCAAGCTCAGGGAAACGAGTCGCCTTGTCTTGCAGACAGACGAACTTCAGGCCGGGGTACGCGGAGCTGGCCCTTGCATCAGCCTCGTTGTTGACGCCGGGGTTCCCGATGACCATGCGGAAGCCCTAAACACACGAGTTAGTGCCCCAAGTTCCCGTTCACACGGGGACTATATTAAACGCCACATACCGGGGGGAAGGCAGTAATCTTCTGGTTCCCGTTGTTGAAAAAGTCCTGCTGCGTATAATAAACTGTCATCCCCCCATTGATTCCATTAGGCAGCGCCGTGTTCTGCATTATGGGCACCTGGTGGTACGACCCATTGGGATGCTTAGCAAACATGACGGCAGTCCAGTAGTTGGAAAAGTCCTCTGAGAAGGTGCAAGTCGTGCAGGAGGCTTGTTCGCCGATGTCGCCCTCCATGGTGACGTTGAAGGCGTCGCCGCCCACGATTTGATGAATGTGCGACGATGGGGCTGCGCCGGGCTCGACGAGGGGGTCGAGGCGCTGGATAGTCAGGGTTGAACAGCCGAAGCGGAGGGCGGCCTTGGCCTGCGCCGCAAGGGCGAGGATAAGTGATGGGAGCTTCATCATACTCAGGTCTAGATGGAGTACGGGGCGCAGTTGCAGAGTATATCCGTCAAATTGGGCTTCGTTCCGAGAAAGCAAAAGGAGACCGAGATGCGAGTGTTCGCGGGCTCCACTCAGGCCTTATATAGATCTTCCTGGGGACAATCGTCCGACCCGAAACCATACGGACCGCGGTCGGACCCCGAGATATCGGATCAGGTAACTTGCCGTCCGGTCGGCCGAGGCAGATGCATAGGTGCCGAATGGTCGTATGCGCTACCTAATCAAACCTGCTGTGAATAAATCATATGCCTTCATATATCGCGGGTAATAGAATGCGGGGCCGCCGCCAGCTTGCGGCCTCCATATTATGCGACGCGGTTGGATGTGCCGGGATGGCAGCGGCCCAGCTGTGCGTCTCCTGGGGATACATACTTTTCATTCCAAGTGCGGATAGATCTGCTGAGGGTTTCAAGTTACTATGAAAACGACGAGGGAGCCTTTCCCCAATCAAGTTCGAGGATTTCAAGCGCGTCAACGAGCCGGAGGCAGCTTCGGTCCGCCTGTGATGACCTCGTGGGCCAGTCTCTGCTCGATACTAGATTGCCGTATATTGCGAGGAAAAGCTCCGGTGCCTAAGCGCTGTGGTGTCTACCACATGTGTCTACGGACCGGCGAATCAGCGCAGTTTGAGGGCATCTTATAGCAGTTACCCACCCCGCCGATCACGGTTAAAGTCGAGACCGACCATGGCTAACTTTCTTCGAGACCCCCAATCATCCTTCATATACAGTTTCATGGATGGAACATGATATAACACAAGGTCTGTAATGCATGAGCCCTGACGACCGTCTATACCACACCCGAACCGTATACATTGTGTTAGTCTCCTTTGGTCCGTCTCGCGCTACTTGAACAAGTGGGAGGACAACGACTGTCATCTGCATGTGTAGATTTATACTTTTCCATGACCACCACACTTCTCCTGTTATTCCTGATAAAAGAGAGAAACTAGAAGGATACAGAATAGAATCCTCCCGTACCCCCCGGCTCCACTTGACCACGGCTTGATGTCGCTGGACTCCCAAGCCCCGTGTAGCCGAGTACTTCTTATAGACTGCTGACCGTACGCTTTATTTCTATCCATACATTCTAACCTTGAGGGTGTCAGACCAATTCATTGTTCATCCCACCTGAGCCATCAGACATGGCCATGAAGCTAGCACGCATCGATAATCTTTGCAGACATGCGCTACATCCCATGGGTCTGACATACTATGTATGGTTTTTTCTTCAGTCAAACCTGGTACTCCGTGTTCTTCTAATCCTCGCCCTATCTCTTTCTGAGTCAAATGTCGACTATTTCCTCTAGCTGGTCAACCAGCTCATTAACAAAAGACACAAACATGCCTTCGATGTGGACACTGAGGGACGGTTCCATAATGAGCCATAAAAAGTCCTGTTAACGTGTAGATGCCTTTCCGAACCCTGCTTCCGACCTCGGTAACCCATGTCAAATTATCCTTTGGATCAACCACCCGCCACTTAACCACGTCGTGGTACATTGCAATCAGCCTCTCGCACCATCCCTCGATTGAATACTTGTTTATTCCGTCGGACATCAAGTGCAGCCATTGCATCATCAGGTCTCTGCCATGGTGTCCAGAATCAATTACGGCTCAAACTCGAATCCTATGTCAGGGGAGGCTGACTCTCTGATGGCGTTGGAAAGCGACGTATGATATCCCACGTACTCGTTGTACTCCCAGGCTTGTGTCCAGTACGTCCTTTGCTGGTCTCTATAGCCATACTTTCCCCTTCCTGGGCTCAATGGGCCTGTAAATTGGGGAGCAGAGGCGTATGAACAAGAGGATCGGATCATCGAGAGGACCAGACGGGAGGCTTTTGACGGGAAGTGGCTAAATTTATGCCTTCGTTGTCAGAGAAGCTTCTAGGCACGGAATGGCCTACTTGGAGCTAAACGGAAACGAGGGGTGAACACAAATATCATAGCAAGCTATTGTCATTCCCCGGCGCTCGCACGATTGCATATCGGAAGCAGCGTCCCAGCAGCCCACTCAAAGTCCGACACCGTCAGGTACACCTGCGCGCTAATCCTACACCAGGACCCGCTCTTTATGGGTATGAACGTCTCATACTCCAGAGCTGTGAGCTCTTCCATCCACTTCGCAACTAGATTCCCGTCTTCTGTATCGATGCCAAGCTCAGATAGAGACAGGAGAAGCCGTACATTGACGAAGCAGCATCGCCGGAACGGAGCCGAAGAGTCACCTAGGACCCTTGTACCTAGTACCTCAGCCATTCTGTCGCCGCCTTTGGGGGCGAGTTATTCGCAGTAGGCGCGCATGGCTTCTTCACCTCCACACACAGAGGAACAAAACTCGAGGGTCGGCATAATACAGAAGAATGGGATGTTGTCCGTCGTGGAAACCCTGTTAAATGAGTGAGAGTACTCGTGCGGATCCATCTTATCCCGCTCTTCCCGAACTTTAAAACCCCCAGACGTAGGAACGGTGGCCTTAATCAAGTGCTGGCTGCGAAATGGCACGTATAGCACGGCACACCCACGTGGCACCATCAGCCACCCACAAAATAAGTTAGAAATATAGTTAGAGCGCTCGCTAGTATTCTTGACCATCCTTGGGGGACGCCCCGAACGAACGAACCGTAATCAAGGGGTCGGTACCCTATGGCGAACAAGGATTGCTAGTACATCTCCCCC
>JAMFQS010000152.1:0-34273 GCA_025503055.1 Sordariomycetes sp. B11D1
CGGGGTTTTTTCTGGACCGCCTCCGTCGGGGGCGTTGTTTTATTGGGTGTTCATCGGGTGGTGGTAAGTTTGTTGCCCCCCCCCCCCCCCCCCCCCCCAACAACTTTTCCACCAATCCCGTTCCCTTCCATCGAGCCACCCACTAACATCCCGCCAGAAATCCTACCTAGCTCTAGCCCGCCACCATCTGCCGGCCCACCCCCTCTGCCTCATCAACATCTCAACCCCCTACGCCCGCACCCTCCTCGGCAACCCCGGCCACTCCTTCAGCATAAACTACCTCGTCCTCGCCAGCCCCCTCGGCGCCCTCTTCATCCCTTCCGCCCGCGCCGTCTCCGCGCCAGTGTACGCCTGGACAATCAACTCGCGGCGCTGGATGAAGTGGGCCGTCTGGGCGGGGCTCGACGGGGTGGTGACGGATGAGGTGGAGGTCTTCAGGGAGGTGGTGGAGGCTGAGGCCGCGGAGGAGCGGGGGGAGGAGAGGAGCTGGAGGAGTCCTGTTGGTGTGTGGAAGTCTGTTTGGTTGTCTGGCGCGCATCTCCTCGCTGCTGTTGCTGTGGCTGCGTACTCCGTCCTGGGGGGCGGCCGACTGAGGAAGAGGCCGAGACGGGGGGGGGAGAGCCGAGGGGTTGTGCCAGGCAGCGGGGAGGAGTGAGTGAACGCAGGAGTCTCCTCTATGAGATCACGTCTCCCTTTCTCTTTCTTCCTTGTTCTCTACGCAACATTGATTCCCAGCATCCCTTTGGCCTTGTGATACATGAATAGATTATACATATACCAGATGCTACCCCGTCCCGGTTGTGGAATGAGGGAGCTGCCCATGTTAACCACTCCCCATGGCCCCATCCAATTTGCTCCCCTCTTATCACTACCCAGACTCCTTCCATTCCGAGCTGCACCTGCCCTTACACTGCTCCATCCCGGGCCTACACATTTCGGACGATAGCCATGACCGTGACCGCGGGCTCCTACCGGGACCGAGTTGAAAAGGGGGCGCCCAGGACGGACAGAGCGGGGTGATACAGCTCGTCGATTATGCTCATCCCACGCCTTCCACCTAGAACCACGAATGGCCCAATGACCAACTTTTGGGGAATAGCGGGTGCAATGAGCCAGGGGTCTAGACAGAGTCAGGCGTGATGGGCGGCGATGTGGACACTTCCGGTTGAGGTGGCTAGGCTTGGGCAAAGGCAACACGGCAAGTCCGAGAACCCGCACACAATCACAGCGGAGTCAACGCCATTTCCAATGCCTCCCATTGTCTATCGCATCTACTAAGCACTGCAAATCCCACGCCCAAAGCAGACCCGGCCCTCAATGCAAGGACGCGAAACAAACGAAACACGCATCCCATGCAAGGCCCCCAAACCAATAATTAAAAGAGCAACACGCCCTCCACCTCACTCAATCTCAACATCGATATCAAGATCCAGCGACGCAATGATATCGTCGTCCATGAGCGGCTTCCGAATCGTCGGCACCCCCCTCGCCTCGGCAAACTGCTGCTCCTGCAGCTTCGCCACCTCAGGCAACACCCCCTTCTGCGCCCCAGGCGTCCCATTCGCAGCCGGCGTGCCCTCCCCGCTCCCAGCCTTGAACGGCGACCTCGCGGGTGTCTCGGACCCCCTCACAGACCCAACCTTGGCCTTTAGCTTCCGCGCCTCCTCTTCGTCCGCCACCTCCCCCCTCGCGAGCTTCGCCTCCGCGTCCCTGGCCCTCTGCCTCTCATCCGCCTCCCTAGCCCTCTGCCTCTCAGCCAGCTGCGCCCTCCGCACCGCCTCGTTGTTGCGCCGCCTGTTTTCCGCGTTGAGCTGCGCTAGCCGGTCCTGCTGCATCGAGTCCGCCGACTGCTTCTGCGGCGTCAGCGAAGTGCGGAACGCGAGGCCCGACGGCTTGCCGAGGCTGTCGAGCTCATCCTGGAGCTGGTTCGCGAAGATGTGGTTGCCCAACGCCCTGGCCTCCTCGATGGACTTTTGCAGCCGCTCACGCGTCTCCGGGTCGTACTTCCTGCGGAGGAAGTTTTTGCGGTCCACCATGGCTGTGATCTCATCGTTGGTGAGTTCGTAGGCCACCAGTCGCCGTAGATCCTCGAGCTTCTTGTCCATGGTGGAGACCCTGGGCATCTGTAGACCCCGCTCCCGGAGGACTTTCTTATGGCCCTCTAACTCCTCCTGCGGCTTGTTAGTTGGTGGGCGCAGAAGTGAGAAGAACACCGACGAACCTCTGTGAATTTACCGTTGGACATGGCCAGGAAGGGGTACTGTTCCGTTTTCGAGCCAATCCCGGCAAGAATGTGCTGGTCTGTCACGAACTGCTTTCGGCCGCTAGCATCGGGCATGGCATAAGCCTTTCCAGTGACGAAGCCTGGTAGAGTCAGCAACCGAACAGCCGACAATCAATGGGGTGGAGACGAACCCTTGATGCAGACCATGTGGTAGCACTGCCGCCCGCCTTGAGGCTTCCCAAGAACCCGGACGTAGCAGTCCGTCAACGTATCCTCGAAACCGGGCTTGAAGCACACCTCGGCAAAGTTGTTCCTGCTGATGCGCAGTCGCTCGAAATCAATCAACCTGGGCTCCATAAGCCGAGTGTCCTCGGGGGACCTACGCCGCTCCAGGCGGTCTTCATCGTCGTAATCATCATAGTCGTCGCGGTCTCGCAGACTCTTGCGCGGCGTAACGTCCTCTTGTCGGTCGCGGCCCTCCTCGCGACGGCGCTGGCGATCGCTCTTCTCGGCACGCGCCCGGCGGAGCGTGTCGAGGCCCGAGCTGGTCTCCCCACCCCGCGTCCGCTGCCTGGAAACCTTCCGGTCGTCGTCGAGATCGGCGTCGTCCGCAGAGCGCTTGCGCCGCTGCTCCTTCTCCTTCTCTTCGGCGGCGGACACAAGCTGGCGCAGCATCTTATTCTGTTTGAAGCGCTGGTTCTCCTCTCTCCGTTCCGCTAGGATAGTTTCGCGCTCGACTTCTCGCATGCGCATGATTTCGTGCTTTTCCGCAACACTGACGTAGAGGCCCTCGACAGGGTACTTCTCCTCGAGATCATCTCCACCGACGGGCTGGGTGGCTTCGGCTTCGGAATCGGACTCCTCCATCGGTGCCGACTTGAGGGAGCTAGGTGACGAGGCTCTGGACGACCTGTGACTGTGTGAGCGGCCCATCATGACTGGACTATGAAGCGACCCGAGAGGTGCTGCAGTGAAACAGTTGTTGTGGTAAAAGGGAGACAGTGTCGAGGCAAGTGCGGTGGTGATACCCGCCATGTGCTAGTTGCAGACTATAGCCCAGTCGGAAGGTACTGAGAACGCAGAAGTCTCACAAGACAGGGTGCCTGAATCGTGGTGCAGTGCAAGCGAAACGCAGGGCAGAACTTACGCCTCGCCCTCCTCCCCATCCTCGGAATCAGAGCCATCACGCCTTCCTCTCCTCCTCGACCTGCTCCTCCGCTCCGAGTCCCTACTGGCGCTCCTCCGCCTAGGCGCCGGCGACAACGACCCTCCCCTGCTCTCGTCCCCAGACTCATCATCAGAGCCGGCAAGCGCCAAAAGCTCGTCCTCAAGATCGGCCATGACGTATCAGACAGAAACCTTGATGGCCGTTTCGATATACGATGGATGAATCGCGAGTCGGCGGATAAGCTGATGAGGGTCTAGGACACGTCGGGCAGTTTCGGAACGGTCGGCGCGTGCGCAGTAGCGGTGGCGACGTTTGGCCGTGACAGTGTCGGCAAAGGACGCGGCTATGCGCGTTTCTGTGCCTGGTTCTCCTCAATCGCAAGGCACAATGGAGACGCGGCGGATCGAGACGGCTGACTCGGTGGGCGATGGATTGGTGACGGGAGAGGGGGAGGCTGAGGGATGGGGAGAGAAAGGTCCAACTTTCCAGCTCTCCACGGAACGTCGTCAGTAGCGGAGGACTGGCAGCTACGCGACAAGGACATTATGTAAGCGAATGGTTTACAGATAAGAGATTATCGCGGCACTGATATGTATCAATCCAGAAAACGCACCCCGGTTGCGCCAATGGTTCGCCCGGATCGAACCACTCTCAGATCGGACCTTGAACGGCGCTCAGAGTAGCGATGTAAAGCCGACGACTTCGCCAGCCTACATATCAAAGATCCTGAACGAGATCGCGCAGTGTCACTCCGACTGTGCGGCCGAGCATGGCGACCCCCCGCGTTCTCTTCCGGCCCCGCGCCGTCCTCCCAGCGCGCGTCTTCAACGCTCAAGCGCCGCGCTTCGTCTCGACGCAGTCCGCGACGCCCGGCGCCGACGCCTCGAAGAACAACCCCAAGCGCAAGCCCCTGACCAAGGAGCAGCGCGACTTCCTGTCCTCCGCGGTACGCCAGCACCCACCCGCCTCGGCCCCTCTCCCGGCCGCTCTCCTTCCCGTCCACTAACATCTCGCAGCTCCGCGTCAACCAGGCCGGCGAGCTCGCCGCAACCCTAATCTACACGGCGCAGACGCCCCCCATCGTTGCGCGCCACCCGCACCTCCGCCCCCTCATGTCCCACATGTACGCGCAGGAGGCCTCCCACCTCGACACCTTTAACGCCCTCCTCGCGAAGCACCGCGTCCGCCCCTCGGCGCTGTACCCGCTCTGGTCTGCGGCTGCGACGGCGCTGGGGTGGGGCACCGCGCTGATGGGCCGCGAGGCGGCCATGGCGTGCACGGAGGCGGTGGAGACGGAGATTGGGGACCACTACAACTCGCAGATCCGGACGCTACTGGAGATTATCTCCGGGTGGGAGGCGGAGGGGTATGACGTTGGGGAGGAGTTCAGGGAGTTGCTGGGGACGCTGAGGAGGATCAGGGACGAGGAGCTGGAGCACCTTGACCATGCTGTCGAGCACGACGCGAAGAAGGCGGAGCCGCATTGGTTCCTGACTGGGTTCATACGGCTGGGGTGCCGGGGGGCCATCTACGTGAGCGAGAGGGTGTAAGACTACGAGGCACTGGGGCGACCTACATCTGCACGGCGCGGAGAGACATTCGAGAGACAAATCTGTATAAATGTACAATACCAAGAGCATGGTGTACGCTATATTATAGAAGGTGCTTGGTTGCAAGCGATTCAAGACTAGATAAGAAACGGACATAGGAAATGCGATGCACGGGTAGACTAAAGACAGTGATGCAACAAGCCGAAATGACGTGCCCTCCATACTTGGACTGTTCTATACAAAAGTTACGGACCAACGCAAACTCCGATGTGATGCAATAAGAATGTGTATACACGACCACCTCGAGTCCATTTGTTGGAGAGCGCGCAGGTCATTAGGTACTGAAAAAGAGAGGGGGGAAATGGTTAGCTTCACGGTCATCCAGATCCTTCCGGGGCTTACTCACTAGATATCGGCGGGCGCCATGCCGTCGAGGTGGAACCCCCAGTTATTATTGCTCTCCTCCGTCACCAACCAATCGTACGGGAACTGTACCAGGTGCCCCCGCGTGAGCTGAAGCAGCTCCCCGGCTTCCTCCCGAGTCAGCACGTCTTCGAACGCCAGGCCCCGCCGACTGCCCTTTGTAGTCCCCCGGCGCCGGCGCCGCACGGACCCTACCGCGTTCTGAGCCGACACCGACGTGTCCCGGGACGTCGGCTTCTCCAGCGGCACAAAGGTGGTCCGCCTGTCCTTGGTTCTCTCGCCGGGCTCGAGGAACTTGGCACCGTTGGGGTTGTTCTCAAAGGCTGGGAAGGGGACGTCACCCGCCGGCAGAACCGGCGACGGGTGTTCCAGGGACTGTGCCGTGGCGATCTTTTCGAGATCGAACCCTAGTGCTGGCCGGGATGGCGGGGTGTTGACAGTTGGGCTGGGGCTCAAGGCCTGATCCTGGGAGGCCTTCTTCTCGTCCACTTGATTCTGCTCGCCCTCGTCGGGCACGACAATAGCTGGGTTCGGTTCGCGGGGGGCAGACGTCGGCTTCTCGGACGTCAGGTCCGCGGTGGAATAACCGTGCTCGCTCTTCTCCTTAGCGTTCTTGCCCAGCTCGCTCATGCTCATGTGGAACCTCTTTCCGTACGTCTTGTAATCTTGAAACTCGGCCCACGTCTTCACCTCAGAGTCGGGCATGCACCTGAACACCTGTCGGTATAGCCTCGTGTTGTTTTCCGCCGTTCTGTTCCAGATGTCATCCATGAATGACGGGTTCAGCGGGTCTCGCATACAATCCTTGTCAATGTACGCAAGCTTCAAGTCCGCCGCCAGAGGGTGGGGAACATCGTCCATGGCTCGGCCGTCCTCGAGGTGCGCAGGCGGACCGCCAATATCGGTATCGTCTACCGCTGGCAGACTCGGGAGTTGGCTTGGGAGGGGTAGGCCCAGCTGGTCAGTGGTACGCCGATTCAGGGGTGGAAGAGGGGGGAGGCGATCGCCATCGTCATGAGGGGCTGGCTCGTTGACACGACTGGAAGACTGAGGACGATGATTGTGGTTCGCTTGGGGTCGCCCGGGGCTGCCGATTGTGCCCTTGCCTTCAGACGCGATGTTGTGCAGGAGGAATTCCCGGCCGTTGACAATGGTAGAATCTCTGCCTTCGTCAGCGCCGAGCTTCGCAGCCGACTGCCAGCGGTCCTCGCCGTGCCCAGCGACCTCGCGCTCGTGTTCCACGTTGCCCGTGATGCGGGGGTCGTAATCGGCCTTCTTTCCCTTGGAGAAACTTCCACTCTCGTCTTCCACAGGCTCCACGTCGCGGTTGAAGCTGCGGAGGTGAGGCAGAGAGGGTCGCTTGGTGGGGGACGCAGGTGCGCTGGAAGACACGGGCCTCTGCTCCTGATAGATATGCTGCATCTCCTCCTCGAACTGGGCCTGCCGGTCCGCCGCCATTTGTCGCTCCTGGGCCTCAATCTCGTCGACATCCAGGCCGAGATGCTCCCTCATTAGTCGCATACGGAGGGTGTGTGCGAATCGAGCGACTTGGTACGGCTTGCCGCCCATGGTAGACCAGATCATGTCGGTGTCCCGGATGATGGAGGCGATCTCAGAGTCTCTGTTCCCGAGCATGGATCGCTCGTTGATGTTTGCCGAACCAATGAGGGCCACCCGATCGTCTGCGATGATGATCTTGGCATGGATGTACAACTGCTCGGTCGTGAGCACATCATTAGAAAGCGTTCCCCATTGCCGAAGGCTGTAAAACTGGATGTACTCCTCCGGGTCAATCCCGACAGCCCGGAGCCGCTCAAAGATAGAGTTCTCCCCGCGGCAGATGCTGTGGTACTGGAACTGGACAATCAACCTGACGCTCATACCGGGCTGCTCATCTACAGTGCTCTCAAAGCCTGGCATCAGAGGAATGAGAATGGTACACTTCCAATCGTCCCCATTCTGATACGCTCTGATAATGCGATCAACTAGTGCATCTCCGATACGGTTGATAACCCTGGTGTTGTACGCGAAGGTGCTGGTGATAAAGAACTGGTTTTCGATGTAGATGAAGTGCTCGGAATCCTCAATGATCTTTACGTAGGCATTCTGTATGCTGGTCTCGGGCTCGGCGATGCCCAGAGACCACGTGGCTGCGGAACGCAGTACTTGTACCTCGCAGGTGCCGGACAGGCCCATGTCCTTGAACTCTTCGGGCTTGGCGTCAGGGGGCGGGAGGAGGAACGGTAGCGCGCGGGTCGGTTTCCTGCCACGACGTAGGTAGTTCCACCGCTGCACAAAGTGTCGTGTCAGGTCCCGCGCGGGCTGGCCGACCATCTGCATGCCAACGTCGTGCCAGGGCATCCTGGGAATCGTCGTTCGATCGTACATATCTTCATAAGGCTCGTGGAGCCGGAAGAAGTCATGTTCAAGAGGGTTGGAGTAGTCCTTGCCCACGTATATCTGGCAGTTCTCGGGGTCCGTTGGAATGCCGGCTTCTTCGAACCCTGTTGGCTTGTCATCGCTGATCGGATGCTGGGGGGTATCCCATCTGCCAAAGCATAGATCGATGCCGCCCATGAACGCAACGTCATGGTCAATGACGCACAGCTTCTCGTGATGGGCGTAGAACAGTTGGTTCTTTTTGAACTGATTGGGAGACCGCTGGACAAATATGTTCGGGTGCAGATTATGCAGCGAGATCTTTGTGTACTCCGAGTCAATGGGAATGGCGGATTCGATGTTGCGGTAAACAATGACGAAGATCTTGACACCCTCGCGGGCCTTGCGCTGAAGCAACCTGTCGAGACGCCATTTCTGACTGATCGCGGCAGGGCGGCGCAGGTAAAGCTCGGGGCTGAGCCACCAATCATGGATATAGATCACGTCTCGTGCCATGCTGATGGCTCGCGACACGTTCCACATGTAGTCACGGCCATCAACAAGCCACTCCACAAGAACATTCGGCCGAATTGGCGCGAAACTCCCGAAACGGTTTTTTTCGTGCCATGGCGTCATCTTCAGCATGTTCTTTATGGACTCCTCGAACTGCATCATGACGGACTCCTTCCGGGCAAAGAGCTTCACAGTCCGCTCTGACGTTCGAATCGTCAGGGTGTGGTGTTTCCCCTGCTGCTCCCCCGCCGACGCCGTGGGTGGTTCAGCGTCGTCCTTGGTGGAGCCGATCTGCTTCAAGGTGCCGCCTTTAGTCAGGAGTTCAAACTTGGAGTCAACAAGGTAAACATCGTAGATGATCATGTTCTCAGGGGACTCGACACAGACGATATAGCTCTCGCGAACAAGGAACCACTTGCGACTATGGCGTGCAATCACTTTCTTGGGCGTTAAGACACGCCGGAAGTCGATACCCTTGGATGACTGGATGTGCAGGAAGCATTCCTTTCCATGGAAAGTGTTTTCGGCTCCAAGTCTGACACCAAGAGCAGAGAGTTCGAGGAATCTGCACAGACGATTACTGTCGGCGCGGAACATGAGCCAGCGAACCATCTCCTGAAGGTACTTTTCCAGTAAGCGTCGCTGCTTCTCGACGTGCCGTTGCTTTGCCTGTAGAGCTGATGGTTGGCCAGTCACCGAGCCTTCGGCTGCCGAGTCCTCCCCCCTGTCTGTAAAGGTCGATCTGAGTCTGCGATGCCCAAACCTGCGGGACTTTCGCCGTCCACCTCGACCTTCCGCCTCACTCGCAGTGGCCTCCCCAGCAGTGACCTCATCGGCGGTTTCTTCACCCCGGACGCTAGCCTGGCCCTCATCATCGCTGTCGTCTGCCACTCCCCGGACCCCCCGAAGATAGGGGAAAGTGGCGAGAGGGAACTTGGGTTGCTTTCGTCTGGAGCCAATATCGGCCTTGCCGGCGGCACCAGGTAAACTCCGCTGTATGTCTTTCGTGAAAGCGAATTTGTATCGGAGGTGAAGCTCGTAGATGTCCCTGAGAGTTCGGGTGACCTGCCACTTCATCCGACTTGGCCCACTACCGTACTCGAGGTCAAGGGTGAAGATCCAATGGCGGTCATGATCCGCCTCGGGGGCTGCCGTGCTATCAGTGACGCGAACCTTGAGCTGTTCGAGGAGAACTGGTATCCGCTTGTTTCCGTGCTCATCTCGCTGGATCATGCTGGCCAACATAAGAACGGCCGGTGCCCCAGCCCGAAGCTCCGCCATAAGCTCTGCGGATCTCGTGTAATCGAACCTGTCGTCCTTCTTCGCACGCCACATCTTGATGGTACTTTTCAACATTGTCGGCCACCTGGGCACGGCGAAGCTTCCGGACCGCTCAGGGACGAAGAAATTCCGCCTAGGAGTTGAGTTCTCGACGTCCGACATGTTGCCACCGCCGCCGAAGTATGTGATGCGGCGGAAATGGCCCATACGCCTCGTATTTGGCACCTCCGGCTCATCCCCTTCATCCCCGTTGGCGACACGTCCGGACGCAGGCATCCAGGAGCCGCCGCGGCGCCACGACCAATCCCTATCTCCCCTCCCTTCTCCATCGGAAAGTCCATGGGGCTGGGGACGCTCCGAGGTGCTGGGCAAGCTAGCGCGGCGACCAATGAAGCGACGCCCAATCCCTGGAGACTCTGGATCGTTCGGATACTTGAATACAGGGGTGTTTGGGGTGGACGAAAAGTCCCGCATCTTGGGCCGGCGCATATTCCTGGCGCGCTTCTTCTTATGCTTCATCGCCTTCCGCGCTTCGTCCGCAGCAGTTTCGTCTGCGGTCTCCTCAGCGTCGGCATCAGCATCGACGTCGGCGACAGGCTCGACGTCATTTGCCTCATCGTGAGTCTGGCGGGCGCGGGTCGCTGGTCTGCTCGATGCTGGCGAGATGTTGGTGGACTGTGGCTCTGATTCCAGTCCCAACCCCGGCGACTTGGGGGGATTAGGTGGAGCAGTTCCGGCCAAGGCTTTCAGTTTCGATATTAACGAGGAAGCCTTGTTCTTGCCCGCCGTATCAGATTCGTCCCAGGATTGATGGCGAGAATGAGGATGAGAATGCCCCGGGTCAGGGGTATCTTTCCGCCCGAACTGGACACTCCGACGCTCCTGCTGCCCAAGAACATCGATGTCGTCACCATTCTCTTTTATACTTCCCAAACTCTTCTTCGGCTCGTGGAAGGGTCGCGACTCGGTCCCCGGGTCCTGGAACGGCGCAGCTCCGCTCATGTTGAGTGCCGACCCTGGGGTTAACGTGTTCCCCGACCTTACAGGTGGCACAGCGCCCTGTTGGGAGTGGGCATCGTGCAATGGGACGGTAGACTTGACAGGCGGGTTCGCCGAGGTCGCCATGCCAGACAGGGGAGACGGGGTTCGTGACGGAGTCGGCGGCGGCGGCGAGAGGTCGGGCTGAGCGTCTTTGGCCGCGGGGGCCATTGTATCGGTGGAGACGGAACAGCGCAGCTAGGCTCAGATAGGGGCGAGACACTGTTGGAAGACGGCAAGAGACTTGGACTTGTAGTCGGAACGGGTGACACGGCGCAACGGTCAATTAGATGGAAGGTCGTCGTGATGATGGGATTGTCGGAGTTTCGAGATTCAACATGATCGAGCAACGATGTTCGTAGTAGTACTCGAAGAGAAACGAAGGTCGCAAGGTAACGTAGGCGCCCCTTGGTCAGTCCGGCTGATGGTATCGTCGGGATACGTCAAGGAGTGTCGTATGCAGCAAGGGGTAGCGACGTGGCGAGGGCCCTACCGAGGATATGACCCGTCGTCTTAACAGAAAGTGAACGCGCACGCTTGGGAGTGCCCGGGCCCGATGTCGAGATTATCGCAGCGTTTCCCGGTGTCGAAGGAAAACGGGCTTGTACTTGTACAGGGTGGTATCCTCGTGGGAAGTGGACTGCAGATGGGGTGGTGTCGCCAGCGGGGATAGATGAAATTGGCGATTCAGGCTTGTGGAGCGATGAGAACGGACGATGAGGTATCGGTACTTGTCTCAGGAGCTAGAGAAACATCGTGGTGCCACTTATTTCAAGCTGAACTCCCGGGTACCTTTCTGAAGAAATTACTAGCTGGAAAGGCAGTAGGTGGTACCGGTACCCAGCCTGCGGAGCCGCCTAAATAAGCACTAGCTGAGTTAAGAGACCACATCCGCTGATCTGAGCTTCGAAACGCAGACCTGGTTGCCTCCAAAACCACGGGTTCCGTGTCCATGACTCGCAAATACAAGCGCCAACCTCGACCTTTGTGAGAGACTGCAGTCCTTGAGGTCCCAACCCCGGGCTGATTGTGCTGTCTGCTCCGGTGTCCTCCACCGCAACGATGCCGCACCTGGGAATTCCGGTGGCCCCTGTCACGCCCATTGCTTCGCCCTCCGTAATTAAACATGTCTCCAGCGGCATCCCTTGTCCGACGGCTCGTACGAATACGACGACCCGCGGGTACAAGTAATATTAGCATGGGCGCCCAGCAAGCTGTGGCTAGGCTACTGGCTAGTGACGGGTAGCGCCTCCACAATGGAAGGAGTCGAAGGGGTCGAAGGTCGGAGCGCTGCAGTGTGGCCACTAATTGGGACTCCTCCAGGGCCAGCCAATCATGCAAGGCCGCCATACATGGAAACGCGCTTCCACAGACAGCTTAATGCGACCCGCGTCCAGAGTAAATTCACCACACCCACCACCGCACCACCGCCACTCCGTATCTGATCCTCGCGTCGCCGCGATCTCTCGTCGCAATGCCCAGGTACGCAATCACACCGTTACCAACCCCGTCGCAGGCTGGCCATACGTCTAACCCCGGTTTCCAGAGAAATTATCACAGTTCAGGCCGGGCAATGTGGTAATAGCAGTGAGTCTGCCCCGCCGCGAACCCCCGCCGCGCGCCAGCACTTCCCATGGACGATCGATTCGACGGCGACCCTTTGCTTCCCGCGGAAACTGACTCGGTCCAGTTGGAAGCCAGTTTTGGCAACAGCTCTGCCAGGAGCACGGAATCAGCCAAGATGGCAACCTCGAGGACTTTGCGACCGAAGGCGGTGACCGGAAGGACGTCTTCTACTACCAGAGCGACGACACACGATACATCCCCCGCGCGATATTAGTAGACCTGGAACCCCGAGTATGTCCAGCGGCATCGAGTACGGCTTCCGCGTCACGGGCCAGTCGCTAATGGCGCGTCTTAGGTCCTAAATGGTATCCAGACGGGGCCATACAGGAACATCTACAACCCAGAGAACTTCTACGTCGGCAAAGATGGCACCGGTGCCGCGAACAACTGGGGTGACGGGTACCAGACCGGCGAGTCCGTCTTCGAAGACATAATGGAGATGATTGACCGCGAAGCGGACGGCAGTGACTCGTTAGAGGTACAAGCTTTCCCTGGGCCTCCCACTTGCGGACATCAAGCTGACGGCGCATTGCTCAGGGCTTCATGATGCTGCACTCCATAGCAGGCGGCACGGGATCCGGCCTGGGATCCTTCCTCCTAGAACGGCTCAACGACAGGTTCCCAAAAAAGATTGTGCAGACATACTCGGTGTTCCCCGACACGACGAGCGCCGGCGACGTCGTAGTACACCCCTACAACAGCATCCTCGCCCTGAGGCGACTAACCCAGAATGCCGACTCGGTCGTCGTACTCGACAACGGCGCCCTATCACACATCGCCGCCGACCGGCTGCACGTCCAGGAGCCGTCATTCTCCCAGACGAACCAACTCGTACGTCCAACCTGGGACTCACTTGCGGCCATAAGCTAATCCCTTTGCTACCCAGGTGTCGACCGTCATGTCCGCGAGCACCACAACCCTCCGATACCCCGGTTACATGCACAACGACCTAGTCAGCATCCTAGCCTCCCTAATACCCACTCCGCGCTGCCACTTCCTCATGACGGCCTACACACCCTTCACGGGCGACCAAGTCGAGCAGGCCAAGACGGTGCGGAAGACGACGGTGTTGGACGTCATGAGGCGGCTACTTCAGCCGAAGAATCGCATGGTATCGACGGTCCCGGGGAAGAAGAGCTGCTACATCTCCATCCTCAACGTCATTCAGGGCGAGGTCGACCCGACGGACGTCCACAAGAGTCTTCTGCGCATCCGGGAGCGGCGGCTGGCAACCTTCATACCCTGGGGTCCGGCCAGCATCCAGGTGGCGCTGACGAGGAGGAGCCCGTACATACCGATGAGCCACCGCGTGAGTGGCTTAATGCTCGCAAATCACACGAGCATAGCCACGGTAAGGCCCGCTCTCTTCTCAAAATCCAAGAACAACCCAAAGCAAGTGTCCATGCTAACGTCACGCAGCTCTTCAAACGGATACTCAAGCAGTACGACGGCATGAGGAAGCGCAACGCCTTCATGGAGGGCTACAAGAAGACGGCGCCCTTCTCTGAGAACCTGAACGAGTTCGACGAGGCGAGGGAGGTCGTCGCGGACCTCATCGCCGAGTACGAGTCCGCCGAGAACGCCAATTACCTGAACCCCGACGCTGGGGACAAGGCGACGTCGGCTGAGACGGACAAGCGGATGGCGTAAGGGACACCCGGAGTATGGGAAAGGGCCGGGGTGGAAGAAAGGACTGGGAGGGTGCGCATCATCTTGGGGAGTATGTTTTTGCTACGGTATGAGTTTCGACCAGCCTCTTTTTTCATGATCAAAATGTCCTATTACACGGGCTTGGGCTCCGAGGACCCGATGCATGCGCCTGGGCCGGGAGACTATTTACGTGGATGTACAATCACGAATATCACATGGAAACACCTATCGCACCTCGTGCAATCTCCGGCTGACCATGGTGGGGCAGGAAACACCATACAACGCGAGGGCAAGATGCGGCGGCAAAAAGGACGTGTTGCTTCCATTCGTCTAATGTATTGAAGAGCAAAGGGTATCACCGTATGAAACGAGCCACGAAAGCCGCAACCTCTTCTCCTAAAAGTATATAAAAAAAAAGAAAGGAAAAAAGAAAGGTAAAATGTTGAGACGTTGAAGAAGATGTAAACCGCCCCGTCTGTCTTGCTTAATTTTTTTTCCCTCGCAGAGTAAGCCCCCATTTTCGTGATCATGGTCGTTAAAAGCGCGTTCCACTCGTGTCATGCTTGGTGCTCGAGGATGGGCCCTCCTGAGTGTCAAGTGTTTGGCGGGATAGTTCGTCATTCCGTGCTCGGTTCAGTGGCCTCTTTCATTCTTGGGCCGAGACGGAATGCGGGATGGGGCAGATGGAGGGTCACCGGGGTCAAGGGGCCCCAGTCGTATTGGGGGTGAGCTGTCGGTTTAGCCCCTGTCCGTCATCGTCAGTTACGGATAGCCCCTGGTAGGAAGCAAGACGGACTTACCTCCGGGGTGTCGTAAAGAGGGAAAGATAGGCGTAGACCACACCCACGGCAAGGGTCCCGGTCAAGGAACTCTTCAAAAGCTAAGGACTCAGACTTAACCCCAACAACACCCTCATCCTATCCACCCTCTCCGCGTCATCAGCGGCGTTCCGGGCAGAGTAGTCCTTCCAGAACGCCTCGCGGTGCTCGCCATCAAGGTAATTCCGCATAGCAAAGATGTCGGAGGGGTAGGTGTCGACGAGGAACTCGAGGTCTGCGTAGTCATCTGGCTGGCGGCGGGCGTGGTGGACGCTGAGCTTTGTTGCGAACTGGTGGAAGACGTTTATGACGGGGACAACGGGATCTGGGCCCAGGTTGAGGTCTGGTTGGGAGGGGGTGATGGACTCGGTGGCGGAGAGGAGGTCTGGGGGGATGCCGAGGTTGCCTAACGGGGCAGGCTGTTAGCTTTTAGGCGGGGTTATGGTGAGGTGGTGTAGGTACGGGGTTGGTGTGAGAGTGGGAGTGAGAGTGAGAGTGAGATGTCGAAAGTGAATCTGGGAATGTGAATATACCATTGATTATGATGTCCACGCTCACGGCGAGTTGGCATAAGGGAGGAGACTGCTCATCCCAGTTCCCTCCCGTATGGACGAATATTTGAATACATCTAGTGCCATACGTCTTGGGCACGCATATCCTACAAGAAAAACTCGTCAGACCTGAGAATGTACAAACGCGTGTAAGAAGAACTCGGACGGCCAAAATGAGCATTGCTGGGTAACAGCGTGCGTAGGTGAAACAAGGAAAGCGGACGGCCGAAAGACTTATACTCCCGGCATCCCGTATACGGAATGAATGCCTAGGCAATTAAGGGAGGGACGCATGAATGGAACTTGAGAAAAAAAAAAAAAAAAAGAGAAAGGATAAGAGGCTCATCGCACCGTTCTTCCCGCATCAAGATCTCGGTCAGGCTCCCCATAGAAGTGGCTACGCTAACATCGACGTCCTCGGTTCGGCGCCCGCCGCCCCGCAGGTAGACGGCCCAGCCGCCGAGGAAGGCGAAGAAGACGGAGTGGCCCCGGAACAGCGAGACGAGGAACCGGGCGGCGAGGCCGAGGTGCTGGGGCGACGGGCTCCGCGACGCGTGGTACAGGTCCGAGAAGCGGCTGGTGTCGTAAACCTCGGCCGCCGACGCCGGGTCCTCCTCCATCTCCTTCTTTCCTTTCTCTTCCTCTCTCTCTCTCTCCCTCTCTTGATCCTCTCTTTCCCCGGTAGATTTGAGAACCCCCCCAATCACCTTTTTTTTATTCCCGTTGTGTGACCGTCGAGTGGATCCCGATGAAAGTGTGTGGGTGGGAAAAGGATGAGGCCGGCAGGAGAGGGGGTGGGGGAAGACTCCCCCTTCGATTCGACGAAAGGGGGCAAATGTGATGGGAGGGGCGAAGAAAGGATATATAAGATATGTGAACGAGGCGAAGAAAGGGACGCAAAAGGCTGAAGGGGTGTGGGGTGAGAAAAAAAGGAGGGCGTCGTCGTTCAGACTCCCCTCCCCCGGAGGGGGCGTGGTATTGTAGTCCTAAACAGACACCGCGGACGGGGCGCGCAGGAGGGACTTGAAGGGGCAGGCCGGCCTCTGGATATCGAGGGCAATATGCGCTCCACCTACGCAGATGTGACGGCTTGTGCATGCAGAACGAACCAAACCACGAGCGCAAGTCAACGTGGGCGGCGGCGGTGATTGCAGAAGAGTGATTTTCCCAATATCGTCCGCGGAGGCGGCCATTTGGGGGGTGGGTGTAGAGAGGGGAAATGTGAGATACACGCAGGTTGGGGAGATGCGAGCTTTGACATAACGGGCCTCGCTGTTTTTACGGGCCTTGCTGGCTTTCCCTTTGCGCCTTTGGGGCCTTTCTTTCCCCGCCGGGTCCTGTGACGGGATCCTCTTAGCGCCGAGAAATTCCATCCCACCACTGGGAGTCTGGGCCTCAACGTCCCGTCCTGCTGTCCCGTCCTGCTGGCACAAATCTGAGTCATCCACCTCCTCCTCCGATACCCATCGCGACGTCGCAAGCATCACCCGCACATTTCCCTCCCGACCGTTTTCACCGAATGGCAACGCTTCTCTTCCCACTCTAGTGACTGGGTGTGTGTGTGTCGACAAACAGGAAAATTGGGCGGCCGACACACAAATCTTCTCGTCACGTCCTTGTGTAACCACGCGACGTTGAGACTCCCGGGCGTGCGCCCAGGGTCGAGTCCCTTGGCGAGTTTGCGGCGATCGTGGCTAGCTCCGTCTCCCAATCCGTCGAGGGGGCTTCCTGCACGACAACGGCGGGGGGTACATTACGGGTGTTCCGGCCCTGCGCGAGTCATGTTGACCAATGGGAAGTCTGCTTCCCGGCCGACAGGACGGGGCCCCTCCCAGAGACCCAACGCCGAGACGGCCCCAGCAGGATGGAGCTCGCCGGGCTATTTTAGCACGTATGGTACTCCAGGGCACGCTAGTTCTATCCCGTGACGTCATTCTCCATCTCCCCCCACCGTTTCCAACAACTCTACCCTTCTCGATGCACAACGGAGGGATTCCGGCGGTTTACGAGGTACAGATCCGGCATGTATGGGGAATTTCCACCGTCGCAGCGAGAAGTCGACGTGGGGCCAATCACAGAAGGTATCCCCGTTCTCATCTCCCGGAAAGCAAGGGGATGGCGCAAGGGTACGAGATTGGGAGATCCATGTCGCATCGTTGCTAGCGGCAGCCGGGAGGATGCGTCCTTTCGGGATTGGGGGACGGATCGCATGGTGATTTGGCAATTGCCTGCTCGAAAACGGACGTGCTCACGGGCGTTGGGAGACGTGGGTGGGGCCTTGCTGTTTGGGAAGGGGGCAGTTTGCTACCAGCGTGTGCTGGTCGGTGAAGGGAGTTCTAGGACTTGCGATTCGCTGCTAGTCGCCCTTGGCAGACGCCTGGCCGCCTGGGTGCGGCTTCCTTCACCGACGCCGCAACCGATACACCGCGCGACGGCTGCTCCTCGTTTGGCCTTCGACGCCCTTGTTTTGGTCCTACCCTGCTTGATTCTCAACTCTTAAAGGGATGTTGAATGTATGGTACTGGATCTTGTGCAGCAGGTTGGACATGTAAGATGTGCGGAGGTTAAACCCGATGACCACACCCTCACCCTCTTACACGACTATCGTCCCATGCGAAAGGGGATAGTACGCCGCCATTATCCAGACAGCGGCGGTTCTCCCTCGCAAGGGACTCCAGTTCTCTGTGCCTTTTATGCGCGTAACCGAAAAGTGATGCGCCACGCGACACTGAGTACTGTTGCGGGAGGCTGAGGGCCGGACCTTTCCGTCCGGGAACCCCAACCCCATACCGCAATGCAAGGAGGCTTTCTTGACCCGTTCGTGCCCCAGTTTTATGACAACACGGCTGGAAACTCTGAATGCGCATCGTCACTGAATTCCTGGGAGATCCACCGCGTTCCCCTCGGAGGGTGCTGGGGTTTGTCATGATGGCCTTACGTCACTGACGTCATGAATCGTCACGGCGGAACAACGATGGGCTCTCGACAACTATATAGGAAGGGCCTCTCGTCGTCTTTGGAATCTCATTGCAGACAACACAACTTTGCGAACAGCACCAAAGCTACGACGAAATAACATCACGAATCAACCAATCGTCACGGACTACACAACGCACTCTTCTCTCCTAGACTACCACGTCCAACCACCACCCAAAAGTACGTCATCCGCTTCACACCGACCTTGATACCCAAAGAGCAATAACTCACACGAACACAGTGTCGAACGAGAACAAGCAGGCCAGGGCTGAGGAGAACAGGACCAACCTCCCCCTCCCCGAGGACCCCCCCGTCCAGTCCGACTTCAACTCGATGGACAGTAGAACCGTCAACGTCGGCTCCGGCCGGGTAGAAAGCCACGCTGGGACGGGCCCCCACAGCACCACGGGCCAGCAGGCGCTGAACACGGACCAAGCGCAGGCCGACATGAGCAAGATTGGGCGTGAGGGCAAGGAGAACCTCGACGGGCCGCCCAAGGATGCGAGTTACTAAGACGCTTTTGGGATGAGGAGAATAGGTTCTGGGTTTTCTGTCCATGTTTTATGAAGCGGATATTGATTTAGGCATCGGAGAATAAACTCATGAATGCATTCCATCCATCTACATGTGGTTCTCCATTTCGTCTGGATTGGGAGTGATGGGAATGATCCGGCTGGAGCCCGTTCATGCAAGTGGCCGCATGTCAAAATGTGTAGAAAGCCTTGACCCGGCCTGACGGTTTTAAGTAAGTCGATTGAGGCGAAGAGCGTACCAATCCGCGAGAGTGCTCAGCAGATGCTCCTGGAAGGTATACAAGATGGTGACCTCTCAAGGGAGATACGTACTACCAACTCGCATCTGCTTGCTAGTCTGTCGGTAAACTTTTCATCGGAATCTGGGAAATCATCATTCCTACTCCAAATCTTCCTTGCTTCGTCCTATCTGGGTTAGGGTCAATATGCGAGTTAAAAAGTACGTTTGGCAACAACCCACAATCACCACCGGCGTGGACGCGAGGCTAAAGTTATCCAATTTACCACCTTCGCCATGGGCTGGTTCTGGACCGTTAATCCAGGACCTACGCACGAGTGTTCATGTCTAGGGGCCATAGGCTTCGCCTTGAGCTGAATCCAGACAATCCATGTTCAAGAACTGTGATATTTTTTAAAATTGATACTACATACAATAGGGCAAGCCACATCCACTCCCGCGTTCTTGATCCAACGACATCCCCGTCGTATGACTCCCCTCTAGCCGTAGGGGAACTGCAATAGACACAGGATGGCTCTTTCCCTCCCTGATATGCTGCCTTTCGGCTTCCTTCCACAAGACTCTACCTCTCTTCCTACGGAATACTGCATTCCCGTCAGTCCTTATCCGACATCATGCCTTCTTCCTTCCCCAACCCACCCCCCATCATGCACGTCTGGTTCTCTCTCACGCTCGAGAGCCCAGTTGAGTTTCCCAAAAAAAAACTCACAAACCCCGCCATCTACACATACTGAAGAGGACCTGGCGATAACCCGTCTCATATCTCGGAGAGTTTTCGTTTCCTTGGGATTGCCATGTCTGCCGTGAAAATGAGTATCAATCCTCTGGCAGTTCTTGCGGCGATGGAGGTAAGCAGAGCCTCCTTCCAGCAATTGCAAAGAAGAGCACGGTGGTTTGAACTGATCGAAACAGGACGATCTGGGAAAGCAGCGCGTCGATGCTCTCCCGTTGGACAACCGCGGCCGCTCCTCGTACGAACCATCCAGGACCAAGGTTATCAGAAACGCCGTAACTAACAGGATTTCTTCTGCGTGGAAAAGTGAGCTAGTTGGTTCTCCTCTTATTTGTTCCTGCATCCGACTCCTAACATCCATCCGGGCGCCATCAGTTCGGGGGTTTTCAATGACAGCGATGCCGAAGCAGTCCGGGGCCTTGATAAACTCGGCGGAACTCGCTTGTACGACAAGGTGAACCCTCAAAGGTAAGCAGATATCAATGAGCCAGGATGTGCCGGGAGATATCTGATGCCTGTCCCTCTAGGCCGAGCGTGCGTCCACCCCCTCTCTCGTCTGCTGCGCGGCCGGCCCCAAGTTCGTCGACGCTAGGACCTGTTGATCGGTACTCGACGAGTGGTTCAGATACTGAAGCCAAGAATGGGGGTGGTGTCCCTTCCAAGCGCCCTCCTGTCTTACCGACCGCGGTCCTGGGTCCGATGGTCGGCCCCGATGTCAAAGCAAATAGCGAGCCCAGAACGCCTCCGCTTTTGGTCCCCCCCAGGGGCCAAAGGGTTGGCGTTCCTCCCACTCCTGGCCCCTCGCCGACGGCTCCCACTGCTGGAACGAAAGTGGGAGCGCCCCAGGCCCGACCCGATGCGCCTGTGTCTACCTCCCCGCCCAAGCCTAGTCATGGCCTACGTGCGCCGCGATGGGCTGCCAATGAAAACCAATCTAGTCCTGCTACAGAGAGTCAAGCTCAAAGTATTGATCAAGTCTCCACGTTGGAGATAAAGACGCCGAATGCTATTGATGATTTGGTCTCGAGTCGGTCTGCCGGTGGACAGATTTCGCCTAGGGACATCCCTTCCGAAATCCAGATCCATGAAACGACCCAGGCACCGTCGGAGCTCAAGATCACCAAGAGCACCACTACCAAGGCCGAACTTATTGATCCTTTGACGGGAGAGAAGCTCGAACCCGGATTCGTGGCTTTCGCTAGGGCCCAGCTTTTGGTCGATGATCCTGTTGGGAAGAAGCCCTGTGTCATCTACTTGGGTGCCAGAGACCAGGTCTGCCCTGTTTTCGAGGTCGCCTTCCCTAAAGAGCCGAGGGTCTCCCATAACTTGCTCGACATGTTGAGCCATTCGCGCAGCAGTGTCTTCTTGGATGTGGCATTCAGATCGGGACCTAACGACATCTTAAACTACAGCTTTGAGCTCGAGACGAAGCATCGAGTTACTTTATTCTCGCGAGCACTAGGGTTGCTTCGGGAACTTACGGTCGACGCGCTTTTTGGAGACCTGAACGACGTCGAACAGGCCTCCGCCAAAATGATCCTCGCGAGGCTGAATCCGAGTCGCCTTGATACATCGTCGCCGGTTGAGGTCATCACAGTCAAATATTCCTTCTCCCCTCCGGCCGTTGAAAAACGCCATTCCGAACTGCCTGTCACCGCTCAAGAACCTCTCATTCCTCCGCCCCGACAATTGTATACCCCGGAGCACCTACTATCCCTCCGACGGGAAGAGGAACATCAGCCCAACCCTCTGGTAGATGTCAATTTCATCTGGGCATTCAAGCGGGGTGGGCACAAACGGACGGACTCGGAGGAATGCGTCGTGGGTATGGCTGAACGGCCTAGCCAAGGAATTGCTGTTCCCACGGAGGAAAAAAGCTCATCGGATGTGCTCGGGCAGGTCCGCCGAACCGTGGCGACGGGGAGGGACTGGGTTTCCCGGAACGGGGAAGTAGGACTGTAGATTGAATCTTGAGGGTGTCTCGCCGCAATCCTTCTTCAGAAATGGTGAGTTCCAGAGGCCGCTTGAACTTTTTGGTCGAAACCAGGGGGAAGAAAGGAGCCTGTAAGAGAGACAATTTCGTAAGAGTCGAGGGTTTTCAACGAGAGTACTACTATTCGTGACGGGCCTAGAAAACGTGAATTAAAGAGTTCTCTGTTTCCATTCCCAAGCGATACTCTCTTTCTCAGATGAATCTAAACCCAATTCTCGTCAGGTAGTGACTGCACAACCTCGCTCACTGGCACCATATTCTCGACAATCTCCTTCCCATTAACAAGGTCATTCTCATCCGCCCTCTTACCAGCCTCCTCCTCATCTGCCGCGATGCCCGCCGCCACGTGCCGGCCCACTAGCCGCCGCCTCGCGACGTCAAAGGGAACCTCTACGAACCAGAGCTCGTCGAATAGGGAGGCGGCGGAGGACCAGGTGGGCTTGTTTAGGGCTGTGTAGTTGCCTTCTATGAGGACGACCTTGTGGGAGCGGAGGATGCGGATGTCGTTCTGCTTGGGGTCTTTTATGGCGTGGTCGAAGGAGGGGGCGTAGATTGTGTCTTGGTCTGCCATTTCGCCCTCCTTGCCTTTTGTCCCTTCACTTCCGTCTTGGGTGGGTCGGGAGGGGAGGGGAGGGACGGGTGAGCGGAGGGATTTGACGAGGGCGTAGAATGCCTCGGCGTCGAAGGTGAAGGCCGCGCCGCGGCGGGCGTGGGCGTTGGCGGGATCCGGGAGGGAGGAAAGGGTGGCGCGGGTGAGGTGGTAGCCGTCCATTGGGACGGCGATAGCGATGTGCGAGGATGTGTTTAGGCGGGCTGCTACGAGTTTTGCGAGGGTCGTTTTGCCTTTTGGGTGTTAGCTCTCTGGCCTTCTGTTACTGCAGGAGGGAGCTAAAGGGGGAAGGGGTGAGGATACCGGAGCCGGGGATCCCCGCTATTCCTATCACTGCGCTTTCTCAGCCATGTCCGTTGGGAGAGTCGAGAGGAGCGAAGAGTGAGACATACAGAGACGCTGGTCTGCGGGTAAGTCCTCGACCTTTGAGCGGACCTTTTCGACGAGGCGCGAGACTTGTTCTTCCATTGTCGCGTCGTGAGCTTATTTGATGCCGTGTTGTCGTGTAAACTAGGACGTGATAGTCAAGGGCGATGATGAGAGGCGAGGTGAAGTGAGCGAGGTGAGGTGGAGATGAGAGGTTCAACCCCGCCCCCTCAAAATGCCCACTTATATATCGTCATACTGCGAATATAGAAACAGACCAAGCGGGAGAGGCCGCCCCCCTCGGGACGAGCCCACCTCGCAACTCCCCTCTCGACACTTTCTTTGTGCGATGCAGGGCGACGCCCCCAAAGTGTTGATCAGAGAAGATAGATGAGCACGCATCTGTTACCCACCAAAGCATGTTTTCCTTCCCGTCATTTCCATCCACGCTGCCGAGCCCGCCTCCTTTTCCGTCTGGCAGATTGATAGCAAAACCAGTCCAGTGAACAATCTGGACTTGGAAATGAACGGCGCATAATCCCCCGCTTGGAAAAGTAGAAGAATGATACCATGTATCTGGGGGGGGGGGGGAAAGATACAATAAAATCGCAGCAACTGATTATTGTCCGTGTCATGACGTCGTGAAGTGAAGTCGATAGCTACATCATATCCCCATCGCTCCCCATCCCCTCCTTTTTTCCTTCCGTTCCACTCCTTTTCCCCCCTGGTCCTCCCGTACAATACCTAGAAAAAGTGTAATCACGCAAAACTCCCCAAAACCACACTAGCAAATACCTCCCTCCGGATATCCTTATCCCCGTGTTTCCTTTCCCTCCAGACCACCCGTGGCCCGAGTCCTCCCGTCTATCCTATCATCCAATTACATTCCCTAACAGCTCCCCCCACCTAACAACCCCACAGACCGTTCATGCCACTCCGCGTCGGCACAGCAGACGCCCTCGTCTAAAAGGTATCCGTATCCTCGCTCGCCCGGCTCGCAACCGAACCAAAGGTATCTGCCGTCCGTTAGTCCCGGGCTCACATCTCAGTCAACCAACACAAGAAAGTCATCTACTCACCCCTCTTCCGCCTCCTCTCCTCCCGCGCCGCCTCCTCCTCCGCGCTCTTGGGCGTCATAGCCCGCGGCCCACTCGGCCTCCTAGCCGGCACCCCCAGCGCCGCGCTCAAGTTCCTGTTCTCCGGCTTCGGGCTCCCCGTATAATTCGTGTGCGTCGCCGTCGCCGTCCCGTACCCGCTTTCGACGCTGTGGTACGGCTGGGGGCTCGTCATTCCCAGCTTCGACTGCCTCCCCCCCGCTCGCACGGGCGTCCCCGTCGAGCCATCAAGCGGCTCCTTCGGCGGCCGCGGCGGCCCGCCCGCATCTCCACCCCAGTATTCCCCCGCCGCGGGCCCCGACGCGTCGCTGTACCGCGGCGCGTGGTGCGCGGCGTGCCTCGCCAGGCTCGAGGTCGACCCCTGCCAGTCGTTGGACCTGGGCGTCATGGTCGAGTCGTAGATGTGCGCCTGGGACTCGAGCGTCGCCTTGAAGCGTTCAGTCTGCCCCGCGCGCGGCTGCGGGTGCTGCAGGTTAAGCGAGTTCCGGTGCGCCTTGTACTTGGGGTCCTCGGGCGTCATGTACATCCTCGGCGCCTCGGGGTTTGGGTGTTGCGAGCTCGGCGGCGCCAGCGTGGGGTCAGAGTGACCTGTGTGTAAGTAGTCATCGCCGTACGGGTCGTTGTGGTAGTCGTCGGCGTACGTGCCGAGGTCCGAGCTCGACCTCGAGTGCGCGGTGGTCATGAACTCGGCCTCGCGGTCCTTTTTCGAAGCGCCGCTGCCTCGGAAGGCCTTGCTGACGGTCGACGCTGTCGTCTCGGACCACCGGGAGATCTTAGGAATCCAGCTGGACGAGCCGCCCGACTTGTGTTTCTTGCCCTTCTCGGACCGCGGGGTGTTTTCGTTGCTGAAGGACCCAGAATGCGCGGCTTGTGACGTTTGGGGAGGAGTCTCCAGCGGCACGGAGCTCCCTCGCTGATTTGTTTGTCCTGGGGTCTGTAGACTGGTGTTGCTGTACCGGCCACTGTCATCGTATCCTTCCTGCCGGTCCTGTGCAAGCTGGCGCTGGTGGTGCTGCAGATCTTCCTCGTCCTCGCTGGCCTCAGGGACAGTGCTCACACGGTTCTCCGAGTATTGCCTTTGCAGAGACCGAGGTTGGGGAGCGGACAAGCCGCCCGACTGAGTCGGGTGGCTTGAAATTGACGCCGCATCCCGTCCTTCTGGTTCGTGCCCCAAATCGTGCTCGTCGAGCGAGGGGCGAGTGCCGCTCCTGCTCTGCTGTGCCGTCTGCGCTTTGAGGTCGTCGACGTCCCTGAGGAGTGTGTACAGCATGTCCTCGATCCTAGTGAGGTCGTTCGTTCCCGACGTCCTCAGACCCTTCAGAGCCCGACGGATGATGTTGCCCTTCTTGGTCGCCACGTCCTCACTTCCCTGAGACCCTTGCGACGATCGGGGAGCGCTCCCGGGGTACGGCCTGGGTCCGCCAATGGTCTTAACGATCGCCTTCTCCGTCTCCTGCAGCTCGTCGGCAAGGACATCCTCTGCCTGCCTGATACGATCCTCGACGCTGCGGAAAGAGACGCGCATCTCCTTGGCGAGGAACATGACCGTTGCCGCAATTTCCGTGTCCCGAGCCGTCCGCTGGGCATCGCGCGCGACGAGCTATGGCAGTTAGCGATGCGATTCGTCAAACGCATTAAGTACAATATTAAACATACCTCTTGCATCAGAGCAACAATATCCTTCGACTCAATGCGGTCAATTCCACCGCCGGTCGAGGCGTCATAGAAGGGAGTGTTCATGCCGTGAGACATCCCACTAAGTTGGCGGGTGTGGCCGGTCTTGGGCGGCTCGTAGAACGGGTCGGCGCCGTCCTGAAGTTCCACCGGCTTGGGGCCATCGACGCCCTGCTCCTTCAGGAAGTTAGGAGTGCGGTTGGGGCCCTGGGACTTGTAGCCCTCATCCTCCAAGGGGCCGCCGGGGCTCCCAGTGTGGAATCCGATATCGTAGTTAGCATCCCCGTACAGGTTATCGCCGAGCTGAGGATTCGCTACCGGGCTGACGCCTTCGAAGGGGTTTGTGCCCATAGTGTCGCGCTTTCGCTCTTCGGAAGTCCGGTGCCACTCGTCCTCGTAGTCGTTGCTCGGCTGGCGACTGTGGTTTGCCGCCATAGCACCTGCTGCCCCGAGCGCGGCGGCCGTGGCCATTTCAGTAATGCCGAGGCCCTGGCGATCGGTTGACTCGCCAGGGACGGGCTTGCGAGTAATCTCGACATGTGGCTTCGGCGTGGATTGCAGCGACCTATGGCCCCAGGACGCCGCATCGGGGGCTCCGTCTAAGCGTTCTTTGACCACCGAGCCAGGGGTGTTCGTAACACTCTCATCAAGGTAGCCGATCTCCGGCATGGGGTTGTCAAGATCGGGCAAGCCGCTAGCTCCCATCGCCGGGGGCGAACCCTCGTAGTCAAGGCGGTCAACGCTGTGCGTGGGAGTGGTGGCGGGCTCGTGGCCTGCGAGCGTGCGCTCCTTGAACGACTTGTTCCTCTGGACACCGGCGGGGACGAATGACTCCTCAGATTCAGCCTCTCCCGTAGTCTGCCGGCCTTGGTTGGCTTTGAGCGCCTTGATTGCCTTTGCTGCGGCGCCGGCGGTAATGGCAGCTTCGGAGTCGGTGGGAGATTGCCTGTACTGCGATTTGGCAATCTTGCGGCCGTACTTGTCCAAATCATACTCCTCGGCGAATTCCCGAGACCCCTGGGCATGACTGCGGGAAGTGGGCGTGGTTGCGCGTTCATCCTCTGCGTATTGGCGGCTGTCAACAGACCGCTTGGTTGGGCTGGCTCGATCGTCAACATAAGACCGGGGCCCCTCGCCATAGGATATGGTGGAGTCGCGTTGGGCGTAATCTTGAGAGAGGACGGACTGGTCGACCATCGACCCATCAACGAGAGACGCAACATGCGATTCCAGACCAACAGGCACGTGGACAATGTCCGGGTTGGCTCCGATGCCTTGTACTGCCTGTCTGGATCTAGCCGGGTCCAAGTCGCTTCCCTCTGCAGACATGTGTCTGTAGTCGGCAACGGAGCTGCGATCGTCACTTCTCACGTCGGACTCGCGGCCCATGGTGTTGCTGCGGGCCGAAACGGGCGAGTGCATAGTCATGTCCCTTTGAGATGGCTTCTCCAGCAAATCGGATCGAGAGTCGTTGTGCGCAAAATTCCTGGAATCCTTGTGCCCCGGGCCGTCACTTCCCGCCTCTGTGTAGCCAGAGACACTGTAGATGGGGCTCAACCCGCGTCGCTCGGGTTGGTAAGGCTCGTACCTCAAGGGTGGGGGCACGTCCTGGGTATTATAGTAATCGTAGGGGGAAGAACCGTAGGCACTGTCGAAGTGGGAATCGTCCGGCTCGTCCATGGCGGGATCGTCAAATGGCGGAGGGGCTCGATTATACTCTATATGCTGATCGGAGGCACCATTGTCCCTTTGCTCTCGCAGCGCTGTCAAGTCACCGTGAGAAACATTCGCATGTTGGGTGGCCAACGTGTTCTGGAGAGATGTCGGAGTCTTCGTAGGGGTGGGAGTAGACTCTACAGACAATGGCCGTACGGTTTCCCTGACGGCAGAAGCTGCCTCCTCAGTAGCTGAATGGGGCCTGTCTGTGTCTGCGGTAAGGATGGATGTCCTTGTAACCTCGGACGGGTTGATCTCGCTCATCAATGGCATGGGCGGTGCAGGCGCAAGGTGATCATCATCGTCAAAGTCGTCGGTGTAAGCATCGCTAGCTCGGCTACGACTCCGAGCGCCCTCTGCCCGTTTCCGCCGTCGCTGCTTCTTGTCTTCGGAGGGTGAGTTTGCGAGCGCGGCCGCAGTAACGCCGCCCGCAGCCGCAGCCGCGACGGACTTGTATACGTCAGTGCTCTTGTGCCTTGGTGTTTGAGGCTCAACGTCGACATTCGATGACGCGTCCATCGAATCGCGGTCCAATGCTTGCGCAGAGGCATTGGCATAGTCATGCCGACCCTCGCGGTCCCTTCTGTCTTTATACTTCGGGTCTTTAGGTTTTTCAAAAGGCTTTCGGCGTTCGGCAAGGAGATCCTCTCTTGAGATGGATGTTCCGGTGGAAACAACTGAGCTGCGTCTTGCTGTGTCCCGCATGCTTTGCTCGCGCCTCAAGGAGCTGAGCTCTGGCAGAATAAGCCGGCGGATAGCATCTTCGACGGCCTCGAGTAGCTTGGGGTTATTAATAGACTTAGAGGACTCCTCCGATCGCGTGGACTGCTGGTCCATTGAACGATGGCTCGGTGAGAAGGTCGACGAGACGACGCTGGAGTCGGCTGCGGACACGGCGGATTCATGATTCCGGCTCGATCGCCGCCGTGGGGACTTGACTTCGTCCGCATATCTATCGGTCCCGCTGCTTGTCCTGCTCTTGCTGGATTTGTGCTTCCGCTCTGACCTCTCCTTCTTGTCAGAACTGGGTATCTTGACCCGCTCACGGCTTGCCGTCCTGGTCTTGGTGTTCTTGAGCTTCTCGGCAGAGTTTGGGCTCGAGATCCACTGCCCGTCGGAGGACCTCATGGGGCCGGAGCCGTCCAGGAAGCTGTCTGTGGGGATGGCGGAGATTTCGGAATGCGTACTGTGCATGAGAGATGCCATGGTGTCGTCGGGTTGGGGGGGTATGAGGGGGCTTGCGGGTCGGCGCCGGCGACCAGAACGACCAATGTCAATCCCGATATCGATCGGCTGGTTTCTCGAGACGTTCGACTCTTCGGTCGCGGATGCGTATGAGCCGATGCTGCGATCGTCCTCGCCGTCCTTGAGTTGAGCGGGCTGAGGAGCCGTCAACGGAGAAGGGGGGCCACGACGGGTATAGGAGGACGCCTTGTAGGGATCGATGGCCTCGGTGATCTGGATGCGACCGGCGCCGTTCTTGCCTCTTGCGGAAGGCGTGGTTAAGCGGACGCGGACGCTGGGCCTGCGATCGGCTTCAGCGTCCGAGGTCCCAGGCTTGTGGTCGGAGTATTCGATGAGCAGCGACGTCTGCTTGTTGGGTCTGCCTCGGGTCTTGATTGTGACTGGAGTGCCGTCGTCGGGGAGGGAGTATGCTGATTTTTCGTCGCCGGGACCGGACACATCAGTCGGCGTTGTTTCTAGGTCACTAGGGCTCGTGGAGTCTTCGGTAGGTGCAGGTAGTGGTGGAGCCTTTTTGGAGTTAATTCCCATCGTGGCCTTCAGCAGGGGCCGCGAGGAGGGCGGAGGTTGGCAAGGAACCGCAAGGGCCTCCCCAGCACAGCCGTCTGCTCAAGAAGGCACCTTCTTGGCAGGATCCGGGGTGGCTCTCGGTAATGATCGTGTTTGGTCCCTCGTCCTTGACTGGTCCCCCGTCGAGGAGGCTGCCAAAGGAAGAACGGGGGAGGGCCGGGGGAGGAGACGAGTCGAGGAGATGGTTGGGCTGACAGGTAGCAACAGGGGTGCGTGGTGGGGTCTGGTTTGTTTTGGCGCAAATGTCACCGCATTCCAGGTATTATCCTGCGGGCTGGCCTCGGCGGAGGCGAATGACGACAAGGAATGCCGACGGCGGGTCGATGCCGGGGGTGGATCTTCTGGACATGGATCGGCGCGAGTAGGAAGGCCTCAACTTCGTCGCAAGAGTGGCGACAGCGAAGCAGAGAGTGTTTGGAGCCACTGCAGGGGAGGCGAACAAATGGGACAGTCGCTCTTCCTCGATGCAGATGAAAGCCCAATTGGTACTCGGAGTGCCCGCGGCTGCGGATGTGCGAGTTAGCGGCTTCCCTTTGCCCCTGTCGATGTCGAAGCTGCAGCGTGCAGGGCTTCTCGCTGTGGCGAGCTGCGGCGGGATGGGTCTTCGGGGCGCCTTGTGTCGCTGGCTTGAGGATGGAGCACAGAGTGAACGCTGAGCTGCCGGGCTGGCGCGTCGCGAAGCAGGGTCGGATCGAGAGCGCTCTTGGGACCCTGTGGCTGGGGAGGAGGTTGGGGGGCGACCCGGTGGAGAAAGCGGACAGGGGAGTTGGAGCTAACGAGACTGACGGGACAAACGGCGGGGACGTGCTGTCTTTGGCCTACTTTCGGACGGCCAACTATTAATAACCGAGTACCGAGTCGTCTGCTGGATCTCGAGCCCTCCCGTGTGCGGATGTCTGCAACGACCGGAGGTATTATCCTCACGCGCCTCCCGCTCGATCTTTTGCGCACTCAGCGAAGGCCTCGTTGATTTGGGCGGCGAAGAGGGTGGGGGCTGCGGGAATGTGATCCAAGCCAGTCGCTTTCAGTGGGCGGCTGGGAAAAGGATACGTACTCGACAGGGATCCTTAGCTTGATGCGTTGTCCCCGTCGGGAGCTGAGCCAATACGAGCGGAGAATCCAGCATCTGCTCGGCGGATCGAGGCGCTGCTGAGCTTGGCCACAGACAGAGATTGAGCGAGCCCGGGGGCCCGGCATGTTTATCTCACCACCCTCTGCCTATTCCGTCCCGTTTCATTCCACCCACGCCCTCCGAGCAGACGCACCTTCCAGAGCGCACTCGTCTTATTAATGGTCTTACCGTACTGTCTTTGATGTTTAGAGGGTAACTCTTGTTCATCGTGTTATCCGGAGACAAATCACAAGAAATCCGGGGTGGGTTCAGTGCCACGTTGGCTACCCTGGAATTTGGTTCAGGAGCTGTCGTTGAATTGACTTTGCCATCATCTTGTCAAAATCCAGGGACATCACCAAGAAGAGCTAGCCGCTGCTCCGAAGCGGAAAGCCTAGAGTCGTTGCTGGGTCAGCCAGCCACCGAATTAAGGCGGACCCAGCCACCAAACTTCCGAGCTTGGCGGACTAGTCTCTTGCAACAGAGGGCAGCTGTCAGACTCGTAGATGACTTAGTCAGCCCTCTCCTTCCCAAGATGGCGGTATGGCACTATTATCCGACTCTTCTATCACAAAGCAGACGTGGATTGCCGGCATAGAGTCTCATCGTACCGACTTTGATTTACCACATGGGTCTTTTAGAAGCTCCAATGTCAATGAGATGAGTCACAGGGTGCCATCGTCATTCCATACGCTTATCATCCTCTTCACTCAGCCGCATCGTTTTCCCCGCGTCACCCATCTGCAACAGAACTGCCAGTGGAGACCATGTGTGGGAGGCGGAGTCTGTATCTGGGCCCGGATATCTTACGGCCTCGATATTTCTAGCCCATCTCTGGCCATCTTTAATTACAAACTGAAGTACTCAGCTTGAAGTGTCTGGTGTAGGTCACTTGCACCGTATGGTGTGGCAGCCTTTCCCAACGATCAACCTTGGTTGATGCCCAACGCATACTTCGAATCCCGACGATGCAGTCGCGTGTAACACAGAATAGGGGGCGAAAACGGCTATGCCGTTCAAGTTTCTTACAAGAAGGTTTCTATATCAATCATCGCGACACAGGACCAAGGCGCCCGGGATGCCGAAGTATGAAGGGATGGCGGTGTTCCGACCCGTAGTTTGCAAGTGCCCAGTGTGGTAGCGGGATGGTGAAGAGTACGACGATAACGTGAGGTGCATCATCAGATTAGAACGTGGAGAACAACCGCCAGCTAGGCATGGCAGCGCAAAATCGCAAGCCGAATAGTAGGTGAATCAGGCTTTAGTGCTCGCTTGAGGTAACCAGCATCGGCCTGGAATCGAATTTAGTTGTAGTTTCGAGTTCTCTAATTTCCGGACTACAAAGTCCACGGTTCTCTTCCAGGCTAGCACACAGACCCGTTATATCCCTCAAAGAAAATATCAGTCGAGTCCGTACCTGAAACACAAAACGGACAACTCTTGTCCTGACACTGGCTCCTGCTCAGTGTCAGGGCATTCCGATGTTCCCGCACTTCAAGATGGTCGTAGCGGGGCCCACTACTATTTTTGGGTCAAGAGCCCACTTAGGTCTGCCTGCCACCCGTGACCTGACAGAGTGAAGCTCATGGGTGACCCGATCTGTTTTTTACCATTCCGCTACACATTACGAGAACAAATGTACTTATAGGCTCGAGTAGATCTTTCTTGACCTCAAATCCGAGCGAGTCTCTCATGATAGAGCTGGCTAGAATCAAAGTCGCTGCGCTCCCCAAACTTATTGATGGAGACCGAAGTGAGGGGCAATGCCCCGCCTTCTACCTCCACACTAGCTTCCAAGCGTCACGTTAGGCAACTGCACCCCAGTACATAGCCCCACCTTCCTCCCGCAACTGCCGCTGGAATAGACTCGGTGTACTGAGGCATGGGCTTGATTGTGCTTGCCCGTTCACTTACTTGCCTTGCCCGTCCTATCCGCCTCCCATCCCTCCTTACCTTATCGCTTACCCCACCAATCCACATCCCACCCTACCTCGTACATCATACTGTACGGGTGCCTTGTGACTGTCTCGCCAAACGCCCCTCTCTCTCCACCATCCGTATCGCTTCAGCTGCTCTTGTTCCGAACGAGGCGGGCTTCCTTCGTTCTGCCAGGCAATCTCTCTTACCTACAAGCCAGCGACACGACACGATCACGCTTGTCAGGAGCTGACAAACTGAGTTTATTGCTATCTGCCCCACTCACGTGTCGTCATCCCCGTCGAACGAGAGTGGTGCGGAAACGCTTCAAACTACCACAGGACGATCATCGAACTTCCTGAACGCGGTCGACTCCTTCATCCAACCAAGACAGGTTGATCTAGCGTCAAACAGGATGCCAGCTGACTACGGTCCGCACCTTCTCCCCCTATCGCGATACCACTGCTCCCATCCAGATCTATCAGCTAATGCGGTAGCAGTCATCGTACATTTGACGGGGGAGACACCCGACGAGGAACAAAACGGAAACGTGACGCCCCGCCAAATCAAGCTCGACAAGGAAAACGACTCCTTTGTGCTCGGCCGAGCCAGTAGCAAGGGCGTGGATATCCTTGCTCAACCAGATAATGGCTACTTCACGAACGCGGTCGTATCGCGAAACCACGCAGTGGTTCAGGCCGATCTTTTCTACGAGGTAAGTGAGTTATGATTTTCCCACGTCAGTTATTGTACTTACTCGGCATCTAGCGACTTTATATCAAGGATGTCGGTTCCACACATGGCACTTTTGTGAATAACATTCGCATACCTGCGACTGTTCGACATCCCGTTCGAACTGGCGACCTCGTTACTCTTGGAATCGAGATCAAAAACCACGGAAGCACAGTTGCCCGGCCGTCAAAGATCAATGTCGTGGTCCAATTCGGAATGAACAAGTATGCTCATGCCACCATCTTGGTTATTCTCGCGCAAAAAGACTAACTTAGTCCTTTCTCTAATCAGGCCTACTGTGGAACAAGCAAACAACGTTTTTCAAGTCCCCGATGAGACATCGGTCGAGGGATCTGAACCTGAGGACACTCTGGAGCGCGCGCGGAGATTCCTACATGAACACACTGGCCGTCAGGAAATCCGTGATGCTATCGACTTGACGGAAGATACTGTTCTTCCCATGTCAATGCGTGCGGAGTGTGTGCCCGGATCAGCTAAGGATGATGACGAGGATGAAAGCCTGGAGTCTTCCTTAGAGTCTGACCTCAGCGAGTCTGATTTCGAAGGGGACTCCGGGGACGATGTACAGGAGCTCTGCGAACTAGAGGACGAGCTCGAGTACGACTTTTCTCCTGAGCCCTCTTGCTCTGGTGTACCCGACGAAATCGAGGCCGACGCTCTCATGGAAATTGAAGCTGAAGCTGCCGCGGAATCCAGCCAGGCGACATCACCCCGCGTGACGGAGGAAGCGAAGGATAGAACTGAGCCGTCCCAATCAGCCGAAAATATCTCCCCATCCTTGGAGGTTGAAGATGTCACTATCGTAGAGAACGAGAGTCATCCTCATCTCTTCGAGGTCGGCGACCACATCCACCCTGCTACAAACGACGTTTCGAATCTCCCTAAAAAGAGGAAGGCATGCGACATTTCGGTCGACGAGTCCAAAGTCCAGAACGAAATTACCGCTGTCAACGCTCTTTCCGCCGCCGGCGTCCAGACCGACCCGCCCGGTGTGCGGGAGCCGAAACGCCTTCGACGTGCAGCAGATATCGTGGGATACACGGCTCTCGGCGGTCTCGCCGGCGCATTAGCCGTCTTTGCAACGCTGGTCGTGTCCGCACCTTCCTTCTCTTAGGTGCTTTCGATGTTTTGCGATACGTGTCGTTCGTTTAAACCCCGAAAGGGTGCGAGCCGCCCCTTCACTTTGTCCTTTCACATCATGATTTTATGCTTTCTCAGTCTCGCACAAGGAGTTGGAGGATTAGGGCTCGGAGGGTCATGATTGCCACATTGGTTTACGGGATTCGGTGTCGAAGGGGTTTTCTGGCTTCGACTTTCTGGCTTGATTTTGGCTTTACTTCACTTTCCCTTCGTTCTCTTTGTGGTTCTGGTTCTCTTTCTCTGAGGATGGTTTTAATCACCGGCAGGCACCCAGTTTAGTTTCGCGGAGGACTTCGTCCTTTTCCTTTTTCTTTTGGGAGAGGAGATTCAGGTGGACGGGAGTCAGGCGGGGGGGGGCGGGGGCG
>JAMFQS010000153.1:0-28704 GCA_025503055.1 Sordariomycetes sp. B11D1
CCCTTGACACCCTTCCCGCTGACGTCGACTAGCTTGGCGATCCGATCCCAGCTGGTACCGCCGGACACGGTGTCTTCCAGCAGCCGATGACGACCCTCTCATACCACGGCCGCGACGGAGTCGGAGCATCACTAACCGCGGCCGCAATCGCCGCCATCAGATCCTCGGCGTCGTCGTCCATCTGGACACGCCTCGTCAACAAACGCAAGAGGGGCCATCAGGGGAGCCGGGAGATACCTTGACGTCGAGGATAACCCACATATCGCCCCTCCCATCATCAGCCAAGAACCCGAGGAGGTCGCCCAGCGACGCCATGGGCTCGGCGCCAAGATTGCCGACGGTGCGGAGGGTCTGGAGGTAGGGCCAGTCGCAGTCGCGTACGAGCTTGTCGATGCCGAAGCAGCGCTTAAGGCTGGCGTCCTGTTTCAGGGGGAGGTCAGGTCTCGCTCGTCCGCCGTCACCCTAGGTCTCACTGGGGTACGATGGGGAGCGGAGCATACGTGGGACAGCACGACGACGCCATCGCGGCTCATGTGCAGATCCGTCTCAAGCGCGTCGGCGCCCGCGTCGGCGGCGGCCCGGAAGGCGGCCATGGTGTTCTCCGGGTACTTGGCCGCGTAGCCCCTGTGCGCGATACACTGCGGCGGCCGGGGGCGACGGGCTTCTTCTCCCGTTAGCCGGGCTCACGAACTCTCGTCGTCCCGCGATCGATGGAAGAGAGAGGGCTGATGATGGTGAGATACCTGGGAGCCCCGTCCTGGGCGTTAGGAGCGGCTTCTCCTCGCCCAACCGCTGCTGGATACTCGCCATCGTCGATGTCACGGGCCGGTAAGTTTGAGGGAGCGAATATCACGGTAGCTAGTCCAAAGACGAACAAGGTCACCTTAAACGAGGGTATAGTATATTGGCGCGACTTCCCAAACGCAACGCGACGATAGCGAGTGAGCTCTCGGCGCCGCTGTGCTGCCTTGTAAGCCGCTGGAAGGCGCGGCGAGCCCACCCGACCCCTCAGTTTCGGGGATAAGGGACTCATAACTCCGAGTCTAAACACGGAATCGGTCCCATGTTACAAGTCGCGCAATGAAGGCTACTTTCTCGAGTTTAACCAAAGACGTCGTTTTCATCTTCTACCTACTTCATTCTTTTTTCGGTATTGTTGGGCGTCCATGTGTTCCGAGCTGCACAGAGGGGCTTGGAGAGCACCGCAGCCGGTATTAGTGCTGAAACCAAGTTGCGCCTGAGGAAAGTTCGGCGGGGCTCTCGTCCCAGCGCTCCGGCACCGTAGAAAGATGGGCCTGTAGGAGGATACCCCAGGGGCGTCCTCCCACTAAACAGTCCCGGTGCTTCGAGACTCCTATCGCGACGCTTGATGACTACGGCCTGCCCCCGGGCCCCTTCGCCACTCTGGCTGCAAGAGATTATAAAAAATCCCCGGCTGCCGAGTGTTTAAACACGCCCGAGACATACTAGCCCGATTCGTAAACCACCAACGTGGGAAGGAGAATGACATCTCCGGCGCGACAACCTGACCGACGATCAGCCACGGCAGATAGCAAAGAGCACACAAAGCTCTGCCGAATACCGTGGCGCCAATCTTTCCCCCCCGCCATCTCCCCTTCGTCTCCACTCCCAGCATCGCTGATCCGCGCACCCTGTTGGTCCACCGCCGGCACACACCCCAGCAAAGTACCGCTACCTCTCCCTCTACCGCAAGCCTTCTTCCTTCCCAACCAATGGGATCGCCCCCGCTCTCAACCTAGGGACTTATTGGGGGCCCACATGGCTTCAAGCCTCAAATGGCCGCCACCACTGATGATCTAGGGCTTCAGGCGGAAGGTGCTGCGAAGTCCGGTTTCGCCATGGATTGTCCGGGTCGAGACCTCGATCGACGATCTGCGTGACCAACAAGCCGAACGATACCTTGATATCGTAGGAGCGGAACACCGGCGATATCCACGCCCATCAACACACTCTGACAGAGTCAGTACAGGTCGAGACGAAGTAATCAAAAATGAGACTGAATTCAAAAAAGACCAGATACAAATAATCAAAAAAAAAAAAAAAAAAACCCAAAAATCACTCCTTTTCCCCTACCAAACCATAACCCGAGTAATGAAACATCACAACACCCGCAACCAAACCCTCACAAACCACCCACTGGTATCCAAGCTCCACGCAAGATATAAGCAATATAACCCCGATGAAAAAAAATGAAAAAAAAAAAAAGTCAAGCCTGCGTGCCGTAGAAAACGATGGTAAACACCTGACCTCACCGCTATCGTCCTCATAATATAAATTCATTCTCCAGGCCGTTCATATATGCCCCGTTCCCGCACCGCGACAGTCCGTCTCCCAGGTCGAGGTTATTCACCCCGAGTCCTAGATCCGCCGGAGCCGTCTCGTCGCCCGGCGAGACGCTTTCCTCGCTCATGCTCATCGGGCCCTGCCCTTGTGCCCCGTCAAAGTCGTTGAGGTTGAACCCCGTGAGGTCCCACGGCTCTTCTATCCACCCGCCGTTCACCTGCTGCGCCTCCGGCATCGGCTGCTGCTGCTGTGGGGCCGGCTGCTGCGGCTCCTGAAGCGGAAGCGGCGACGGACCGCCGTAGATAGCGTCGTAGACATTTGCTTGTCCGCCGTCCAGGGACCCCAGGAGCGCCTCCCATTGCTGGGGCGAAAAGTCCGTCATTTTGGATTCCGCAGGGCTGGCCTGGTAGGCCTGCGCGAGGCGCTGCGACTGCGTAGGGCTCATGCTGCTACTATTGTGCTGGCGCTGCATGTGCATGCGCGCCGCGTGCTGCGCGACCGAGAGATAATCGATATTGTGGCTCTGCGGCGATGGTTGCTGACTTGCGCGTTGCTGCCTCGGCGGGAGCTGGCCCTGCGCCGTAGTGTCGAAGGATCGGCGCCCCTGTGGCCTGTGCACCTCCGGTCGGGGCACCCCGCCGCTCGGCATCGTCATCCGCCTCAGCTTCGCCTGTTGCTGCAGTAGATCCGTCTCGCTCGCTGACGCACCCGTGGACGACCGTCCGAGCGACTGGCCCCTCTGGTCCTGAGGCGTCTCCGGCCTGTAGGCTGCCGGGGACTCGCGTTGGCTGCCCACGGTGCTAGAAGCGTCAGGGCTCGAATGTGGCGGCGTCGGCGGACCCGCGTCGTCGACCCTGACTATCATGCCCGAGATACGCTTGAAGTCTTGGGCTCCGGGCGCCTTAGCCTTGAAAAGCATCCCGATCACCCGGTTGACGAGCTTCTGTCCCTCCTTGGAGAGCTTGCTGTCGTGCCTCAGGGCGAGGGTTTGGTACAGCAACGTCATTCCGCAAATCACCAAGATGTCTGTCTTGTTCAAGCAGAACGAGAAGGTCATGTTTCGCTCTTCCAACAGTTCAACGATTTGGATGATGTGCTTGCTGGAGTTGCTGATTGAAATCAGCGCGGGTGTAGCCTTCTGGTCGAGGGTCGAGCCCACGGCCGGGCGGTAAATCAGAGTCCGGATGTAGTAGTAGGTAAGGGCCTATTACGCGCGTTAGCAAACCAAGAAGCAGGACCAAAAGAGGAGAAGGGCCATGGGTGACGAACGAGAAGTGGAGATCGACTACCCGTGACATCCGTAGACGGCTTGTCTTGCACAAAGTTGAGCCTCAGGTGGTCCGGCAGATCCTCGTACCACTGAGTGAGCTCCGAATCCAGCGCCGTCAGCTGCTGCAGAGACAGCTCGTGGGTCGCCGCGGCAGGGTAGACAGTTTCTAGCACCTTGGCCAGGACGCGGGTGGCGCGGAAGAGCGCAAGGGCGCTGCTCAGACGCGTCGCCTCACCGGGCAGTGTGGGCTGGAATCCCTTCTCCGTAACATACTCGTCATCCGTGTCAACCGGGTACTCTGCGTGGATGTCATCGTCCTTCATCAATTTGGGGAGACCAAGAACAGCGGCGGAGTAGCTTCTCACGGTTAGCGGCGAGCGGGAAAATCGTCAGTAGAACCGAACTCACCAGTCGATAGTGTAGAGCGTCCAGAACACCTTTTTCCTCGTCTCAATGGTGAGCGCGCCAAAGGAGAAGCGCTTCTGGCTCTGGTGGAGCCCAAGACGGTGGGACAGCCCAATCGCAATGCCCTTGTAATGCTGCAGGCGCTTGTAGTCCGCCCTCACGGTGCAGTACATTAGAGCGAGGATCAGACACTGCAGGGTGATGATAGTGTTGTCCATAAGGACAGAGTCCAAGGCCTTTTGCCACTCGGCCTCGCAGACGGCAATCTGCTCGGTGTCTGGGAACTCGCCCGCCAGCGCCGCAATGCTAAACACGAGATAGATCTGCGCTAACTTGTGGTTGTTCTTGACCTTTTCAGGGTCGGCAACGAATTCCTCGTAGATGCGAAGGAACGTGGGCTTGTGCAGGACTGGGAAGAGCGGCGCCCATTCCTGGAAGTAGACGTTGACGCATCTATCCGTGAATAAGCGCGGGGGAATCCTCGTAGAAGGATCAGGCGTGCTATTTGTGAGAGGGGGGCAGCCCTGGATGTGAAGGAACGCCTCCGGGTTGAAGTCGGGACACGACTTTCCATTCTCTTGTAATTTCCTCTTGACGGATTCTGCAGCAGGTCAGCAATCAAGTCACCCAACTCATCAATGAACGGTACGAACCGATAAATGAGCGGCCGCTAGAACCTCCCATAAAGTAGGAGTCGGAATTCTCGACGCCGAGAAGTAGGGGTGACGCTTGGACTCGGAACGTGTCCTCTTTTGGCTGGGAAGCCGGAACATCCCTCTTTTCGCTGACAGGACTATGAACCGGCGGGGTCGGCCTCTTCCCATATAGCCTCGACAGCATGTCGATCTTCTCATCCTTTTCGTCCAAGAGGTCCTTCAGTTCCCTGACCTCGGTTTCCAGCTGGCGCACACGCTCCTCCAGCGACTCGGTGTAACCACGCGGGAAGGCGCGACGGCTCAGCTTGTCGCTCGTCTTGCACTCGAAGCCGACGTTGGCACACTGCGAGCAAGTGGGGCGGATGCCATCGCAGCGAATCTTTTTGCTACGGCACCGGTCGCAGGCCTGAGCGATGCGGCTCTGCGAACTGGTGCCCACCTTGATCACTTTCATGGGTAGTATACCGGGCATCTTGGCGGAGGCCGCCGGACGGGGCGGGTTCGGAATGGACGGATGGGCTCGCGGAGAGGGCTGAGACAACGTCGTCGGCTATGAGATGCGGTCTTGGGGTCGTCGGATGCTGGCTGGCTGGTACTGCCCCCGTCCCTCGCAGCGTCACGATCAGAAAGTCGTTCGGTAGGCGAGGAGACTAGATGGGCGGGCGACTGCTCGGCATCCGCGGCGGCACCGGTATCGGTTGGGGGGGTTTGTCGGCGAGTCGAAAGGAACACTTGCAGTTGCGATAATGATGGCGAAAGGCTGGAAATGCGGGGTGAACACGTTTGGAATAGCCGGGGCGGAGGCAGCGTGTCGAAAAGGAGGGTGGACGGGGATGACAAGAAGTTGGCGGGAGGAGGATGGTGGGCCGGGCGTGGGTTGTCGAGGAGTTTTATTGTGCTGGGCGCTGTTCGTGTGGGTAATAATAGTGGGTGTCACGGGGGGCGGGCGCGCCGAGCGCTGCGGTAGGCGAAGGTACAGGTACTGGCCGAATCAGCGGTTGAGAAACCATGATTGCTTGGAAAACTGGGGTATGGGGTAATACGGGGAAGGCACTGGGTGGTGAGCAGCGCCCGGCGGGGCAGGGGCAAGGGCAGGCGCCAGTCAGAGCGCTGCTAATCTCATCAGCCGCTTCGAGCATCAACCAGCCGCTAGGTTGCTCCGGGGGAGACTAATGACGACGCCAATCATGCTCCGAAGGAATGCTCCGAAAGAAGGGGATGTGATGGGAGCAGATCCCTCGAGCACACATTGGAGACCCTCAACTCAATGTCTGGGTTCCCTGAGGCGCAGGGATCCTTCCACGCAGCGCTGTATGTGGTGGCGTCCCAGGTGCTTCGCTTCGTAATACTGTGCTCCTCAGACGAATAGACCCACTAAAGTCTAGACCAGTCAGACTGTGCACACCGTCCCAACTCCCAGCCTGCAACCCATCGCTTTCCTTGTTGTTTTTCTTTTTTTTTTTTCAAGCGACGAGTTGAACCTTGCACAACGGCAGTTCATTGGTAGATTTCGCGAACGCGCGATAATCTAACAAAGGGACCCCGAAATCACCCATAGGGACACTGAGAGCGGACGGGGTGATAAACTCGAGGGCGCTCCACTGCATGACCCCCCTCTCCAGGCCCCTCTCCCGAGCGGGTCCCGGCAAGTCTTGGGGCTCCACAGGTTGCGGTCGGGGGCTGGCTCCCTCTCCTTGATCGGCTCCTTCTGTCACGACGGCGCTCCGACTACGGCCGGGCATCTCGAACTGCCCAGTAATCTCGGCGACGAGTCTCGAGACCAGTCCCTGATGACGCTAGGTTCCCAGCCCTGCCAGGTCCGCGGGTGCACGACGCTGGGCGGTTCCAAAGATGTTTGTCTGTGTCCATGAACCTGCATTATCATCACTACCTACGCCCCGCAGGGCCCCATCACTATCTAATCTAGGATAGCGAGGAGTGCATGTCTCCATCGTCCCCGACAACAGGGAAACTTTGTCTCCACGATGCAATGCGTCTTCCATCCACCGGGACCACGCCGCATCCTGAAGCTTATCCCCGCAGTCCGAGCACCCATCGTACCATCTTTCCGCGCGCGGGCGGGAGGGCGGCACTGGAGAGGCGTCGCTCGGCCTGTCCCAGCCCTACCATCCCCCTCCCGTGTCGCCGTGTGGCTTTTCACCTGCTTCTCACGAGCGGCCTGGGCGTCCCTTGTGCACCCGAGCCGTGCCATTCCCCCGGACCGCGGCTTGTCGGCCCCTTCCATCGCATGTTCATCGCATGCCAGAGGAGCTAAGCGAGAGAACATTGGACGCCGGAATGCGCGTCGCAAGGGGGCTGCCATTGGCCTGCGACGCCAGGATGCTGCTGCGCCGGGGATGCACATCCCCTTCGGACTCCGATATTCGCCGCCCCCTCGCTTTCCAACTTCGGCTACCCTCCCACGCTTTGTGGACCTCGGCAGTGTCACCCCCGCACAAACCAGGACTGGGAGTGATATCATGGCGCGAACACCACGCCTGGGATCTTCCCCATACACCGTTGATCACTTCCCCGCCTGAGACGCCATGTCCCCCGGCCTGGAAAGCGTACGTTTTTAGCGGCGACCAAAGGGCCCCTTTCCTACAGTAAACTCCCAAGGCGAAAGGCCAAAGGGAACTTGGTGTGAAGCAACAGCGCGGAGTTGCGAGTCATCATTGCGTGAGAGGCAAGGGCGAGCCAACCGCAAGTACCGCACTGCGCCGAGTTGCCCTGCCTCTGACTCTGCCCCACAGGACACTGGCGGAGGCGGGCGCCTTCCTGGCCTTTCTCGAAGGGCGCGCCCCGTGCTGGATTGGTACCGAGTAGAGGTACCTGGGCCCCTCCCAAAGTCACATCGTGTCTCATGGCCGTCGCCCGCAATCCGATAGGCTGATCGCCCTTGGGCAACTCGGCTATTCGATGGTGGGACCCCCTTCCCACCCCCGTTTCCCCGCGTTTTTGTCCGCCTTCTGGATCTGGGGCTCGTGGGACTTCGTGGGACGACGGTTCTGCCGGAAGTGGAAATGACGGTGCGACGACGGGGCTGGCCGCCAAGTGGTTCGTTGCCAAGAGCCAACGTCATCGGGGACGATTCAACGATTGTTTTCTCGCAGGACAAGAACTGCTTTGGCGAACGAAGGACAAGGAATACCATGCCAACTACCCTTTGTCCCCAGAACAAGGCTCCTCGGCCACGGATGGCCTCAGCATCCAATCTTCCAGTAATCTTACTTCAGGGTGGGAAGCCTGCGGTAATTACAACCCTCCGACATGCAGCTCTCCCGACATATCCGGATCCCAGGGCACGAGACACCCCAGATTTAGCCGCCCGCAGCTGCCGACCCTGACACCACCAGCGAGTCAACAATCACACTGACAACATCGAGACGCCCGTCGGGCCCGAGGGTCCCTCGCATGTTTGGCACATGGGCGCCACGTGGCGATGTGCACTTCCTTTTTCCTTCCATCTGTCTCGAAACATCTGATTCATCTTACCGGGCTTCCCGGCATTTGTCAAGCAGGGTACCGTCCTTGCCTTGGGTCGTTAACATGAGCGAACTATGAGCGGTATCATCTCGACCGGGTAGCCCTGCCTCACATATACGGGGGGGGGGGGCAACTAGCGTCCCGATCGGGTGACATCCTCTGACTGATGGTTTTGGCCCGGGAAACCCCGATAACGCTGAGGCTGAGTTGCGGGAGCTCTCCTGCTCTCGCTCGTCTTGCCCGTGAGATTCACGTAAAGGCCAACTCTTTCGACTATGTCGTCTCAACCGACCCCATACAATGTAATGCATCAACGGCCACTTGCAAGGTCCCCAGCCGAAAAATGCGCGTAGGAGCGGCCGAGAAAAACCCGTATCCGTATCCCTTCTGGCCACGAAGCACTAAAACGAGGAGATACAACCCCCCGTGTGGGTCTTCTAGTCCGGGCCGGGCACAGATCATCACAGCCCTCGGAGATAACCATCTCGGGGATGAGTGCATGTCAAGGGGAACCAATGCGGCCGGTGAGCGCGAGCTCTGGTGAGTCGGGTTCATGGGCTGCATATCTGTATCAGCACTCGATCCTCGTGAGTGATCCATGTTCACGAGAAGACAGAGCAGCTCGCGCGGATGTATGATAACATGGCGCGTATTCACTCGCGTTCTGGAACTTCAGACACGATGATACTGCGCAGGAGATGTACATCTTTTATTACAACTCGTAACGTAACCCAAACACTTGCTTGAAGGCCGTCAAACCTCAACCAGCACCGGGCCGGCGCCCAACCATTTTCTCCGGCCCAACGGGACAGAGAACCAACCAAGTTGCCAGGACACTCAAAGGAATTCACTTGCCTTGCGTGGAAGGGCTCCATGCGTGACAACCCCTCCTCCAGCGCCGTTACATCGCGCGCCACGCGAAGACCCCCAACCCTATCGCACCCGCTCCCCCCGCTCCCTCATTCCTCTCCATTTTTCCATCGGAAGCCTTTTCAGCTAAAGTCCTCATCGTCCTCATTGGCCAGGTCCGCAGCCACTTGTTCGTTTTCGGCAGGCTCCATCGATCCGAGGTACGCTACTACGGCCTTGTCCTTGAGGAGCTCTGCTTTCTGCACGTCGTGGGAGATTTATGTTAGCCCTGCAAACTTGATGGGGGCGCCCGGGGGGGGGGGTGGGTTCGTGATGTGTCATGGATATTCCGGGATGACAGGGGGCAATATTGTCGGGTCTTTGTGTATCTGGTATCTCATGAGGCTGAGATGGAAGGTCATGATCGTAGGGTCTGGTAGCCTGGCTTCCCAGTTCCGGTTCCAAGGGGAAAACGAAGGTCTCTCGCAGAACCAACAAGGGGGAAAAGCGTGGGGATGCTTACCTCCTCCTGAAGACCCATCAACACAGCCTCAAGAACCGCAGATTCCACATCCCTCAGCGCCCCCGCCAATACAGTACACTCCTGCCGCGGCTCGGCATAACTCTCCCGGGCCAGTTCGTCCTCCTCCGCCGAGGTCACGGCTTTCATGTGGCTCAGGTGCGTCCCCGCAAGCTCCTCCACAACAGTCACAACGCGTAGCCTGAAAAGAGCAGCCATGGGGTGACTCTTTACAAGCTCCTCAAAGTCGCCGACCCGGTCCGTCACGTCCTCCTCTTGCCAGAAGACCTTGAGTATCCGCGCCCCGCCAACCTCTTGCAACGTACGGAACTCGAGCCCGTCCTCCTCGTTCAGGCACAAGAAGAAGGCGAAGGGACTCCTCCACACAGGCTTACCCTCGTCGTCCAGCCAGATCTCCGCCATTGGCGCCGCCCCGAAGCTGTATAGCTTTGCGCGCAGGAGCGGGTCATCTTCAAGCAGCGGCACCGGGAGCGCAAGGTGCCGCCTCGACCCCGCGGTGTCGATGAAGCCGTATGAGAATAGGATCTCCGCGGCGGACTTGTCCTGGCCGTAGGTAATTGTGACCTCATCTCCGGGCGCGATACTGGCGTCATGGCCCAGGACGAGGATGGCCTCATGGTCGGCGGACTCGTCATAGCGGGCCATTGGGTTCGGAGAGTGGTTTGCCATGTCGAGGACGGGGACCAGGGAGGTCCCGGACCGCGGAAGGTCGAGGCAGCGGGAGCGATACCAGGCGTCGGCTAGGATCCAGTCGCGGAGGGAGAGGGCGTTGTTCTTCCATACCGTTGTCCAGGAGGGGAGCTCTGCTGATGTCTCGCGGAAGTGGTCGAACTCTTGAGTTAGTTCCGTCAACTTTGCGTTCACAGCTGACTTTTTCCGATATGTTAGCGACTCAACTTGATGTAGACAGGCTTGCCCCCGGATATTAGACAAAAGATACACCGAGCCCTGAGGTAGAATAAGGTTTATGGGCTTACCTCGAGTGAGGTCCCTTGGAGGAGCGGTAGTTCGTGATCATGCCACATTGTCGGGACAAAGATCTCGTCTGGCAGATACCTCACATACTCCGTCCATGGTGTCGATAGCGTCGCATGGACTCGCTGTGAGAGGAGGAACGCCAGGATCTTCACCCTCAGGGACTGACAACGTACTATCAGTAACCCAGCCTCATTGCGTCTTAGTCTCGGGGAGAGCAAGTACCTGGGGTCCCATGGCATCAAGAAGGTCCTTGAACCGCTTATCCCCCTTGGCGTAGCCGTCGAGGACATCCTCACATAGTATGACCTCATGCGGCACCTTCACAAGCGCCGGCGGGTCCGGCGTCTCCTCAGTCTCTTGGATCAGCGCCGTGGACACGAGGCCCTGGCCTTTCTCGCCGAGAGTCCCGACCTTGACGTTACTGAGCCGGACATCGTTAAGCGAGGCCCAGAGCGGGAGGGAATCGATTGACAGCTTCGAGCCCGCCATGGTCGCACCTTTGTCGAGCTGGGCGAGGAAGGATGTCCTGGAATAGTGATCGGCCTCGGCTTTCAGCAGCAGGGGGGTTGGGTTCGAATCACAAATAGCAAAAACGGAGCTAGTTTCCAGGTATGAGGACAACTTGGAAGACACTTGCAAGAATCATACGGGGCGGCCGCGACGGTCGTGGTCGAGCTTGACACGATGAGCAAGTGAGAAGCGAGCTTAGAGCTTGTTTAGCGGCTCCGCCCCTCCAAGCGCCCGCCCACCGATTCCGCTACCCCGCCAAAAAAAGATTGCCCCTCCTCTGGCTGACAGAAGAAAAGCCCCAGACTTTTCTCCAGTAGTTCCGCCCAGATCGATCCCACCACGTATTCTACGTTCCGCATGTGCCTCTCGCGATAACACCTAGACTACACCCCCTCGGCTTACGTCCCTTTTCCTCTTACCCCGCCGCGAACCCCCCCGCCAAAATGCCTCGCGACCCGCTGATCGGTATCGTCGGTAAGCCGTCGGCCGGCAAGAGCACGACGCTCAATTCACTCACCGACGCCTCGTCCAAAGTTGGTGGGTAGCCGAGTCCCGGGTATATCCGCCCAACGCATCGCCAGAGACCTCGGGGAAACTGATCGGGCATGTCCTCTTCTTCTACAGGCAACTTTCCGTATGCACACCACCGCCTCCCGTGATATCGCGCCGGAAAGGAAGACTGCCGCGACACCGGGACCACTCACCCTAGACACCGAGCGCAAAGAGGGGATGCTGACTTGCGCGACCCGTGTAGGTTCACCACCATCGACCCGCAGAGGGCGATAGGCTACCTCCAGATCGAGTGCGCCTGCGCCCGCTACGGCCTCCAGGACAGGTGTAAACCCAACTACGGCGGGTGCGTCGACGGGCGGCGCTCCGTCCCCATCGAGCTCCTCGACGTCGCCGGCCTCGTACCGGGAGCCCACGAAGGCCGCGGACTGGGCAACAAGTTCCTCGACGACCTCCGGCACGCCGACGCGCTGATACACGTCGTCGACGCATCGGGTACCGTCGACGCCGAGGGCAAGGAGACGCGGGGTTATGATCCCTCCGTGGACATCGCATGGCTGCGGAGCGAGCTGACGGCGTGGATCAAGGGGAACCTGATGGAGAAGTGGGGTTCCATCCGCCGGCGGCACATGGCGACCAAGGCGTCGGCCACCGAGACGCTGCAGGGCCAGTTCTCAGGATACGGCGCCACGGCGGCGGTCGTGAACCGCGCGCTGGACAGGTCCGGTGTCAAGGAGCCGCTAGAGGCGTGGGACGAGGCGACGATCGACATCATCGTCGACGCCTTTACGGACGAGAAGTTCCCGACGGTGCTGGCGCTTAACAAGATCGACCACGCCGATGCGGACAAGAACGTGGCCAAGATCGCGCAGATGTACCCCAACGTCGTGCTCTGCTCCGCCATCTCGGAGATCTTCCTTCGCAAGATGGCGAAGCAGGGGTACGTCAAGTACGTCGAGGGCAGCGAGTTCGTTGACACCAAGGAGGACCTCATCGAGATGGGGGACCCCACGGGAGGAGGTCTCCGGGAGCTGGACGAGAAGAACAAGAACAGGATAGAGAACCTCAAGGACATGGTGCTCTACAGGTTCGGATCTACGGGCGTGGTGCAGGTGCTGACCAAGGCCGCCGAGGTTCTGGGCCTCGTGCCGGTGTTCCCCGTGAGGAACACGACCAACTTCGGATCGGGGTCGGCGGGGTCGAACGCCGTCTTCAGGGACTGCGTGCTGGTCAAGCGGAACTCGACTGTCGGTGACGCGGCGCGCAAGGTCATGGGGGATGCGCCGATTGCGTACATAGAAGGGGCTGGGGGCACGAGGGTGTCGGAGGACGACATTGTTTCGGTGGGCAAGAACGACGTGGGTCTCTCCTCGACCTCGAGCGCCTTTGTTGAGCTGGCTGGGTTTGCTAACGTGTCGGTGTAGATTCTTGCGTTCAAAGTCGGCAGGGCCTGAAGCGTCGGCCTCGTCGAGCATGGAATCTCACGTCCCGCGCCGGGGCGTGCGGCCTCGGGGGATACACGGCGGGAAGGCACGCCCGCACCCTGCACCTGCCCCCGAGAGGCCCCGAGAAGAGCGGTCCGCGCAGTCGGTGAGAGTGGTTGCCCCCTGGCACGAAACACGGCGACGGTAAGGGGAAGAGGGGCCGCCAAGGCTCTCCCCGGTGCACGCCGCCGGAATAGCGGCACAGAAACAACATGCGGCGGCCGCGCCTTCGCCGGAGGCGGCTGGGTTGGCCCCGGTTCGGCGGTGGGGAATGCCCAGAGAAAATGGTGCGCTATCCGGGGCGCTACTCAGCTGGACGCGCGGCCGGGGAAGAGCTGATGATAGGACGGAAAACGCTGTGCGGCCCTGCCAAGACTTTTGATCGCGATGCCGTCCGTCCCCCTTTGTTGATACCGAGTAATACATTGCCACCGAACATGTACATAGAGAGTCGAGAATAACTTGTTTTGGGTCACATGTAATTACCATGTCCGTGTAAATGGCCTGTCTGGACGGCTCGGTCCTCGCTGCCGGATGACATCATCCGCCCTGTTCCGGTGCCGGAAGTTTCTTGCACACAAGCCGGCGAATCTTCAGAAGCAAAGTCGATGGGGAATCTGTCATTTTGTGCATCATGTCGGAGGCATAATTAAATTAAGAATCGAGGTAAACCCGGGTATCGAAAGATCTAGTTTGGTGTCCCCCTCCCACCCGACGTGTAAAAGCAGTGCTCAAAGACATCCATGCGAAATCACCCCCATCCTTCATCTCTAGCCGTGAAGGCTGAGAGATTCTCACAATGCGATTCGATTGCGCAAAGCTCGAGGGGAGTTGCGGGAAGGGAGAAAAAAGAAAAACGGGAAATCATCAATGCGTGGCCTGCTTCGGTAGGCGGAAAACGGTCGATCCACTCGCCAAGAAACGCGCGAGCCCCCTCCTATGCACCTCGCCTGTCGGGTCCCGTGCTCGTGTACCCGAACAGCGACAGGGTCCAACCGGAGCCCGACCGCTGCGCTTCGGCGATGCCGTTCGGTTCGGGGACTTTTAATCCATCGTGGTTGCCGGTCGAGCGTTACGGGTAGGCGGGTGCAAGTTTTCGCTTGGGAGGTTGCCGGCTTAGAACTTGAAGATGACGTACAGGGCGTGGATGATGCCGGGGATGTAACCTGCGGGGTTTCGGCGGTCAGCTTTCCCGAAGTAACCATTATTTTGGTGTGGCTGGGACCAAGGGTGTTTCCACGGAAGCTTCGGGACGCGCAAGGAGCAAATGTCCCGTTTTTGCGCGGAGCTCCCCGCGGGGTCTTGGCGGGACTTTTTCGGGGGATCGGGGGTAAACAACGTACCGAGGATTGTTAGACAGATGTTGATGCAGAGAGACGCGCCGCAGCCGACCTCGAGGAAGACACCCAGAGGGGGCAGGATGATGGCGAAGATGATCTTGCAGATGTCGCTGTGGGACAAGGGGGTCAGCTAGGGTTCCCATGCGTTATCTCTTGCGTGTGAGAATGTGTTTGGCGTCCCACGCGTACGCGGCCTCTGCGCTGCGTGCCCGAAGGGACGTCTTGGCGGGCCTTGCTCCCTCCCCGTCGGGGTTTCCCGCCCTTTTGGACTTCCGAGGTTTCTCGCGGGGGAGCTTCGCTGACAACGGGTCTGGGGGACGGGGTAGAGACGGAACCTACCTCGCGGTGAAAGCCATGTTGGGCGATTAGACGTGTACGTCGTAGTTACTGATAAGAGTGTATGCTATCGAGACTTGGAAGTCCGCTTCGGAAGAGAAGTATTGTTGGAGTCGAGTTGACGGATAGGTCGTAAGATGGAAACAAGAACAAAGAGAGGATACAGGAAGCTCGGCGAGGTGGGAGAGATGGCTAGTCTTATAATGGGCACATCTTTCGTCCCAGGTACCGGATCGGGGCGGGACCCACGCGCCCCATTACGTGTTGGGCTACGAAATGTGACAATGTACCGAGAGAAAGAAAAAAATACCAAGGAAGATAGCTAACAGGCGAAACGGCGTTTAAGCTTGTGGAGCGGCACCGTTCCCGGCAGGGCAGAAAACGAGCAGGGGGAGGGACACACACACCCCGGACGGGGACTCCGGCAGGCCACAAGGCCCGCAGGAGACGCAAGCACGAAGCGTCTTTCGGACGCACTATTCGCGGAGTCCGCTCGACAAGGGAGCTAACGGGCGGTGAAACGCTCCACATACTGCAAATATTGGGTTTTCTACCCCATTATACGCCTTGGCATCTACGTAAGCTGCTTCCGCGGAGGCCCTAGAGGGAGATCGATCTTAATCTCCAAGTGTCAATGCCAAAGCCGGAGCGGCCCAGCCCAGGCCCCAGCGCGGCGTTTTCCCTCGATGGGACCCCCGGGACGCGGGCTGACCTTGTAATGGCTGCGTCATGCGCATCGCGCTGATCGCAGGTAAGCAAGCTGTGACGGCACGCGGGGGCCCAGATTAGCCACTCAGAGGGGGCTGTCGCAATCGGCGAGGTGTGGCCAGCGCACAGGGCGGTGGCTACACAAATGGGGATCGCGACTGGGATTCGAGACAAATCCCTGCTGCGCTCCGCGCGTTTCTGCTTGGAAAGAACTGTTCCGTCTTTGGGTTTCTTTCTGGCTGGTGTTCCCTGTCCTTGTCACCTCCCCCCCCCCCGGGGCCACTTGGCGGGGCCGCTTTCGGTCGCACGTTCTTTCCCGATGCGGCCGGTACGGGCGGCTTATCTCACGTCGTGGCCCCGAAGACCGGTCAGCACCATCCGCAACCCCCTAGCAAAACTCTCCCCCGTTCGGAAATCAAGCCCTACGAGGATGTGGAGCCGGGGAACGGCCGATACGCGTGTACGCGCAAACCGGCTCCGGAGATGCGAGCGCAGGGCTGGCTGGGAAGCTTTCATGAAGCCTACGTCATCGGCTTCGGCAATTGTGGCCGCAGCCCAATGAGCGAAATCCGTGTGAGGTCATGGCCACTTGGGATGACACCCCACCCAGATCTATTCTTGTGCCTGGCGCCGGCCAGCGCCGGGACCCACACTTACCTGGCAGGGCGGACGTCACCTGTGGCGGTGCTGTGAGGTGGCGCGTGTGGCTTGCCTCATCATTGCGCGGAGCTGGGCCACGATCCTGCGTTGGCGCCACTGCCGCGCTCGGCGATATGCATATGAGTGGGACATGGGGCATTGTACTGACGCATGACTTGTGGCTGGGACAACGTAGGCGAGTGGGAGTGCCAGGGCTTCGGAGAGGCCGTCCCGTCCATAGCCGTGAGCCACAAGACGCGTATCCGCGCCTTCGATTGTCTTGGCGTCTGATACAGACACAAACAGAAGTCGCAGATTTTCAACAATGTCACAGTTATGACATGCCCAGGTGTGTGCTTCACGGACTTGTGGCCCATAATCGTGTATTATACAGTTACCTTTCTCGTAATGGCCCCGCTACTTGCCATGGCTCCGTTCAAGAGAGCCTCCCTGCGATCTGTTGCCGTAGATCGAGCCGACGATGGGCGCGTTGAAACTGCCCATCTCTCAGACATATCGCAATGCAGCGCCTAGCCCATCCCACTCCCGCTCCCTCACTCCTCTTTCGACTCTGTCACCTCCGCCTTGACTGCCACTCCCCGCCCCTGCGCAGTACTCTTCGTCCCAAGCATTGCGACACCTCCAACAAGCCGCCCAATGATATGCCCCACCACAATCCCCACGACGATAGTAACGGGCCACTTCTGCCACTCGCGATCCCAGTCCAGCGGGATCGGCACGGCGCCCAGCCACGCGCCCACGATACCGCCCCAGAATCCGCAGAACGTCTCGTCGAGCGGCGCGTTCAGGCCGCATACGGCCATCCACGCCCGGGAGTCCACGCCGTGGGTGTAGAAGATGGGGTAGATGGAGAGAATTGCGAGCATCGCAGCGCAGAGGAAGGTCTCGGCCGGGTGCGTTAGGAGCGGGGCGCCGAAGAGGATGAAGATGATGTGTAGGAGGGGGACCGTAAGCGCGGCGAGGAGGAACGCTAGGAAGGCGGGCTATAAGTCACTCCTCGTTAGCTCCAGAGTGTTTCCTAGCGCGTCACATTTCGCCATTGGACGGGAAGGGGAGGGGCGTACCCAGAAACCGGGCTTCACGCCCTTTTTGTGATATCCAAGCGGCGGACAACAAAGCACCACCCACGCACTCTGCAGCGCCCCAACAATTTGTACCCAGTCCACCAGCTCAGAGACAGGATCCGCAACGAGGGCGTTAAATCGTAACCGCAGCCACCCCGCGAGCAGCAGCAGCGACAGGCCGTCCGCGGCACGGGCCGTGCCATCCCCGAAGAGGACCACCGGCTGCATCAGCTTCGCGGCCTCTTTGGACTTGTCTTTGCCGTCGGGCACTTGTCGCGTTGGCGTCGACATCGTGACAGGATCGATCAGCGGCATTCCGGGTTCCGGATTCGTGGCGGTTCCTCGCGTCGCGGCGAGTGCGTTTTGGCCTCGTGGAGCTTTTGGCTGTCAAAGCTCAATCAACCCGGTTGGCCAATTGTCCATAGCTGAGTCAGCCGGGTTTGAGGTGCACGAGCAACTGGTGGCGACTGGCGTGCCCCGCAAGCCAGCCTATGCGAGCACTAGTGTTAATAAGCATCTCGGATGCCCTCTCGATGAATTAAACTCAGCTTCAAGCGATGCACCTACGGAAGTGGTAGGATGCTTTGTAAGGAACGGGCATCATCGTGTTGTCATTGACTCATAGGTGGCCATTCATCATCCTCGGATGCTGTAGAGCCAACAGCAGAATGTGTGGGCGGGATGAGAAAAAGCGGCTCTCCTATTCGCCCAAGCTCCCCCCCGTATCATATGATCCACAACCGACTCGAGGGTCCGATCAGCCCACGCGGGGCGCCGAACGTGCGAAAATCGACCCACGCCGCCGGCGCCGACACGGCCCTCCGGGGTTGCGCGCGACGTGATTGGGCCGCGACCCCGCGCGTGACGGTCAACATCGCGGTGTATAGCTCTTCCGGTGGCATGATTACCGTCGAGGAATGGCATCTTGCACGGCGTGAGAAGGTGGCCAATCCTTTCCGAGGCGGGCACCTCCTCTCTCCGTATTGGCGCCGCCGGATCTGCCCATTGAGTTCGGGAGTGACAGATGATGTGCTTGTAACTTGTAAGGATTCGGTCTGGGAGGGAGGGTTGGTATATAAGCCTTCCTGTACGCTTCCGTCCTTGTGTCACATTCAAAGCCTGTCACTCCTCTCACTCGTCATACAACCATCAGCTACCTTCATCCAACCAACTTCTACCCCGCTCACGAGAGTACCACTCGAAACAAGACCACTTTGGATCACGGCCCCCGTCAATCAGTCCATTGTCATCTACACACGACACACTTTCCATCAAAATGTCCATCGCCGGCCGCTTCGCTACCCGCGCCATCAACCGCGCCGCCATCCAGAGGCATGCCTCCTCCATGCGAACCATGGCCCGCACCTGCGAGCCTCACTCGTACAGCCGGGACGCGACCGGCCCTGCTTCCCCGCCATACAAGCATATGATCAAGAGGACCGCCAGCCAGATGGCCTTGTAAGTGACTTCATACCCACCTGGTTCTTTATGCAGAGTGGGATGTGTCTGGACATCATGATGTTGAGACTAACATTGCTTAGCTTCGGCATGGGTATCACCGTCCTCCTCGGATGGCCATTTGCCAGCCGGTACGTCCTTCAAGGCCATGTCCAGTAGAGACATCGATCGATTGGAGTTATAAGGGGTGGATGATTTGATTACAACCGAAAACCTCTGTCCACGACATTCGATGCCGACGATTTCAATATACTATCGAAAGGCACTACGAGTCATATGTGGCAACTGAGGGCGGACAAGGGCGAATATTGTTTGATGGGAATAGCATAAGGCGGCGTTAGAGGGATGGTTTAACACATATATTGCCAACAATTGGCGACTTCATATGTCTCAATACGACGAAGTCTATTGTAAATGTACAATATGAACCTGGATGCAGCCTTTGAATCTAAAATAGCCTCCATAAAGGCACCACATGGTGTCAACAACGAAGCATCAATGAAAAGTGAGTGGACAAGGAAACTTGTTAATGGCCAGTGCCCGAGGCCTGGCTACGTGGGTCCGTCGTGAAGCCTTGGTATCATACCTTTTAGTATCCTGTCATCATTTCCTCACTTACAGATCTAAACAAGCTGTGGGCGGACTGCGCTAGCAGAACCACGGGCGCCTATTCTTCTCTTCTTGAGGAGGCGGGATAAACCCACGAAAAGCAATAATCTTAGGATCGAGGACCCTATCACCCAAGTACAGTACTACGATTTTTACCATCAAATTATGCTATTTCTATCATTCCAAGTCCTTTCCCGTGGAAACCCCTATCAAGTTCTGATCATGTTTCTTTTGAAGCATCCCCGCATCACCTTAGCGATGTCATTGATGCCCAACAACACTACCCGCAACCTGCTTCCTCAGCCTAGCCAGTAGTTCGATCTTTTTTAGCGTCGCAGTTAGAATTTCATACAAGTAAACCGCAAATATGAGCGAGGTTTGGTTTTGGGGTTCCTGCAAGCACGGTAGCGAGTTCATAAAGAGATTGCGTAGTTGGCGACACTAGGGCTCACATGCTTTAGCGTATTCTATGCTTTGGTCCAGCCTTCATGGCCAGAATGATTGTAACCTAGTTGCGGCTTGGATCACCTTGTATACCATGGTTTGACCAAATTAAGCTCTTTACATTCTTCTTTGTGTCTGTGTGATGACCACCTAGGAATGCTAACCTAGACCACCACGTGCACCCTATATTTTCTATTCAACTCAAACATATGAATGGGCACCTATCTTAACCCCCAAAGGTACTCGCTATACGCTATATTAGGTCATGGAGAGTCATGAATGTCGATATTTTGATGACTGGTGTCTGCAATATTATATTATTCCCTGTTAACCTGCAAAAACCTCTGATCCTAGAGCAACATTATACGTCTCAGTCTCCTAATTCAGATCTTAGAAATCAGTGGTGGTTCCCAGAGACTGATGGTCGGGAAGGGTTTGATCAATTTCCTGGAACTGCTAGCGGAAAGTGGTTTGTCCTTTAACTCAGACTTCACCTTCCTCGTGTTATACAAAATAAGCATGAAATGAGTTCGTGTGAGGCATCAAGATTGCAAAAAGCGATATGGGACAGGACAGAGACTATAGGGATGTATAAGTCTCGCAGTTATGCAGCTGACGGAATCGCATTTGGCCGGTCCGCTGTTAGTGACTGCCAGAAGCGGATGCAGCTGTCGCCGACCGTCATTCGCAGTTTCTATTCGACAGCTGCGCCAGCGTCCTGCAGGTGATACCACCTGAGATAACACAAGGGTCCCTGCTTCCGTGGACCGCCATTCGCGACCCCTGGCAGCCATTGGCGATCTCGCGTTCCTGGATTTGGACAGCTCCCCCTTTGGGTCATCTGCCAACAGACGGAAAATCCGACAAACACACCAGAGGTCTCCAGAGGAAGACAGAGGGAAGAAAGAAGCAGCCGCCCTTCCCTCTATGTAGCGAGCCTTTCCGCCCCGTTCCCCCTATCTTGACGACATTGTTTCCTGCGAGCGCCCTTCAGCTCTTTGCATCCCCCGCAGCATCGGACCGAGGACACGACGAGCTTCTAGACCAGACGAGCCATTACCGAACGAAGACTGTGGTCCATATTGTGCGCTTCTATTGAGAACGGTATCTCTCCGGTCGCGCCTAACCACCCAATCGCTAGACCTGTTTCGACCGGCAATACCCCGCCGCTGCCCGACGTGTTCGTGAAGGAGGAAATCGAGGGAGAAACATAAGCCGACGAGATGGCGGAAGCACTGCACAACGCGCCGATAGTCCTCGACAACGGGTCGGGAACGATCCGCGCCGGCTTTGCGGGGGATGATGTGCCCAAGTGCTGCTTCCCCTCGTGGGTCGGCAGGCCCAAGCACACGCGGGTACTGGCCGGCGCGCTCGAGGGGGAGCTCTTCATCGGGGAGAAGGCGGCTGCGGAGTACAGGGGTCTCTTGAAGATTCGGTATCCGCTTGAGCACGGCATTGTCACGGACTGGGACGACATGGAGAAGATCTGGGAGTATGTGTACGCGGAGGGTCTCAAGAGTCTTAGCGAAGAGGTATGTACCGACTGCTGCAGAGATTTTTGTGACCCTGACCGCCTGCCAAAGGGCGTTCTGTGAGTTAACATGGCAACATAGCACCCCGTCCTCCTCACGGAACCGCCCCTAAACCCCCGGAGCAACCGCGACACCGCAGCTCAGATCCTCTTCGAGACGTTCAACGTTCCCGCGCTCTACACATCCATCCAAGCGGTGCTGTCGCTATATGCCAGCGGAAGGACGACGGGAATAGTGCTGGACTCGGGTGACGGCGTATCGCACGCGGTGCCTGTCTACGAGGGCTTCGCCATGCCGAGTAGCATCCGGCGAATCGATGTGGCCGGCCGCGACATTACTGAGTATCTGCAGACGCTGCTGAGAAAGAGCGGCTACATTTTCCACACGAGCGCGGAGAAGGAGGTCGTCCGGCACATCAAGGAGGCGGCGTGCTACATAACGCGGGACCCTAAGCGGGAGGAGAAGGAGTGGGCCAGCGCGAAGCACGACCCGAACAAGCAGTTTGAGTACACGCTTCCCGACGGAAGCAAGCTAAAGGTAAGTCTGGGGCAGTGTTGTTTGGTACGGCAGTGCGGGGACAAGCTGACGCTGGGTTCACAGATCGGAGCGGAGCGCTTCAGGGCCCCTGAGATTCTCTTCGACCCCGAAATCGTCGGCCTCGAGTACCCCGGCGTGCACCAGATCGTGATCGAGTCGATCCAGCGGACGGACATGGACCTCCGGAAATCACTTTATGGCAACATTGTGCTCTCGGGAGGGAGCACTCTGACAAAGGGCTTCGGCGACCGGCTGCTGTCGGAGCTGCAGAAGCTTGCGGTCAAGGACATGCGGATAAAGATCTTTGCGCCGCCGGAGAGGAAGTACTCTACGTGGATCGGTGGGAGTATTCTGGCTGGTCTGAGTACCTTTAGGAAGGTGAGCTCTAACCGGCGACTGCCCTTTGTGTTGTTCTTCTGGCGGCGGACGAGTGGCTAATCTCTTTGCAGATGTGGGTGAGCGTCGACGACTGGCATGAGAACCCGGACATTATCCACACCAGGTTCACCTAAGCGCGCCTAAGACGAGCTAGTGACAGCAGAGCGGGCGATGGGCAAGTTAAGGTTGCCGTTGACCTGCGTGAGTGGGGCCCTGGCGTTTAGGATACGCAAATGGCGTGTAGTCCAGGCGAGAAATCACTTGGGACAAGAGGCGCGGCTTGGGTTGAACGTTACGACTGTATGCGGGGTGCGCGTTGGGGGCCGGAAAGGACATGCATGATACACCTCAGGAGGTTTGGAGGTTTCCTTTGTCACAGCTTTTCTTCCTTCTTGTCTCGTCTGAGCCTTTGATCCTGTCTTGCTTTCCCTGGTGAGAGGAAGGGCTGGGAGGTGGTTTAGGGGCTACATGTAGCTTGCGTTGGTGGGTTTCTAGAAGTAGAGAAAAGAGATGAGATACCCCTTTCGCAGAGGCTCCTCCGTGTGCGTATGTGTGTCTACGGAAAGTGTGTATGTGTGCCCGTGGAGAGTTAATCGTACGAAGTAAGCGTTCGGAGCCGACGTCTCGGCTTCTTGGCGGCGGCCGGAGCATTCGTCATTCATTGCCTCAGCCACGATTCCTGACTGCATATGATTTCGAAACACCTGAACTGCGTCTTTTCGTCCGCGTCAGCTACCGCGGCAACTGCTGTCACAATGAAAATCTGCCTCGGCGTATATCGAAAGCTTCGATTCAGTGCAGTGTGCTTGGCTGCGTCTTCGGACTTTTGACTCGGACTTATGGTAAGATGAGACAATCGGCGTAGGCTGGCAAGCCAATGTAGTACTTGTTTTGGACGGCCCGCCGTTGCCCTTGGATATCGAAAGACATCGGAGACGCCCGTCTGTGACGTCAACTAACAGGTCGGCTGTCTTACACCAAGTGCGAAGTGGTATTTACAGTGCCCTCTCCTGTCAGGCTAGGATGACACTAATACCCGGTCCACCTCTTTTAGGCCTCGTTTACTCGTTCCCCATGCCCATCTCGCAGATTACTCGGATTCCCGCGCGTAGACAACCCACATTGGAGGGTAGGAATGAATGCTGGTATCCCTCAAGTCTCTCCGCACACCCGCGAGCAGCACATCAAGCCTGCGTCAGCAAGTTACTGCTCGTAATGGAGCGCCGTGTCTATGGGACGCCCGTTGGCGCGGAAGGCCTCGTTGATCATTCTCGATAAACGGCATAAGGCAGAGTCCTTGGGCATGGTACCATCGTCGGTGATCATGGGGTAGATGAAGTCCTGGAGCTCGGTCTACGCACCAGGCCGATGGTTATCAAGGCTCTGCCCGGAGAACCGAGGGTAGTCGATGATCGAGCCCGACGTCATGCGCGCAAATATGAAGTCGAAGGGCGCGAAGAACTCCCAATCGTCCTCGGCGTCATCGATGAAGAAGCGCACATTGGGAGAGACAGAGGCGGGCTGGACGGGGCTAACGCCTATGCCGGTAACCCGCGGTCAACGTTAATTCACTCCCGCCATGATGATAGGAGGGGTTAGCTTAAGCCGTACGTGTGCGTCGGGGTTCTCATCGGAGAACTCGATGCTCCAGGTGCCAGTTCCACAACCAACACCAACATCTAGCACACGGGGCGCCAGCGTGCTCAGCGGTGCGAGATGGAGCTTGCCATCAAGCGTGAGAGGGGAAATGGTGTGCTGAAGGTCAAGACGCCCATTCTCGATCCACCGTGATAGCGAAAGGGGCTATCATAATCTGAGCCTCACGTTAAGCTCCCACGAGAATGTGAGCATGCCTCATCGCCAGGCAAAGCGTAAGCTCCGTCCTTGCACCCGTGGTACGTCCGCCCGCTCTCCTCGCGGCACCGAAGGGATGCTCGACCTGTTCGACGTCGTGTCGCTCTCCACGCCCTCACCGAAACCTAGGTCGACGCCCTCGTCGGGGTTCTCATCAACGCTAGCGGCGCCGTGTCATGCATTGGGCCCGGCGTTCCGGCGGCGGGCGGAAACGAGGCCTGTCGCCGCGGGTGTCGGCGACTTCGCGGTGTGGGCCTGGTGGGGGAACCGCGCCTGAGGCGAAACAGACTGTGCCTTTATCGCCCATCATGGCTTCCAACTACCCGCCCAACGGGCCCACCGTATAATGCTCGTATCGTGGAACGCAGCGCCTTGGGGGATTTGCGGACGCCAAGAAAAGCTAAGAGTCCGAACGTTCCTTGGACGGAGGAACGAACGCGCCAGAAGAGGCGAAGCTCATCCTCCCGCCCCTCGTTCTTTCCGGCCCCTTGCGTCAGCTCTTACGACGAGGTTGGAGCGAGATCGTGCGCTAAGCCTGCTTCGGGGGCTGCATCTGGGATTTCCGGCGACGCGGCCAATCGAGGGGCTCGCTCATCGAGCTCAGCGGGTGCCCCTGTCTCCCAGCCACGAGCTTTCCCTGCCCTGGTTCCAGGGATCCCCGCTGGGGGGTCCTTGGCGCGGGGACCGCTGGGGTCCACTGAAACCAATCACAAACCGGCCCAGCCACGCATACCGAGAATAACGTAGCACCCCCGCGCCGCGGGCGCAGGTCGCCAGGGTGCCCTACAGGCTGCCACAGGCCCACAGCCCACTGTCCGCGCATCCTGTCGTAAAACGGACTCGGGCCCCACACGACCTTGTCTTCCCCTGCAATGCCGACGCCCGCCTTTCGCCAGCTGAGGCGCGCCTGTGTGCATACGTCCCACCAAGCTGCGCCTGACAGCTCCTTGTCCACCAACCTCGACCTGCCCGCCCGAACTGTCGAGGCGCTTCCATCCGATCAACTCTTCTCGCCCTGGGGTCACTCTTTTCCCGGGCCTCACCTCCCTGCTCCACTGACTTTTACATTCTCGCCCCTCGTTTCTCTTCTGTCCCTTGTTTCTGCGCGAGCCCGGCTGCGAATGTTTGCGAGACGACCCGCCTGATGTAAACAAAGCACCGGCAAAACCAGCCCGTCCCGCCTACACGTCGCCGCCAGCCGGCCGCCCTCGACTCTCGCCACGAAACGGCGCGATCGCTCATCATGTCCTCCAGCAAACTCGCCGCCCTCAATGGGCCGCCCGCCGCGGGTATCTTCTCGGACATGACCACCGACGGCCCCGAAATCGGCACCCTGGTGCTCGTCGTGGACCGGGCCAAGAACCTCCCAAACCGAAAGACCATCGGCAAACAAGACCCGTATTGCGCGGCCCGACTGGGGAAGGAGGCCAAGAAGACGAAGACGGATGTGCGAGGTGGCCAGACGCCGAGATGGTACGCTCAATGCCCCAGTTCCCCGTTGGCTCGCGCGCCCCGCAGCTGACGATCTGTTGCAGGGATCAGGAGCTTCGCTTTACTGTCCACGACTCGCCCGATTACTACCAGCTCAAGATATCCGTTTTCCACGACGACAAAAGGACAGACCTCATCGGAGAGTCGTGGATTGATCTGAAGGACATTGTCGTTCCAGGCGGGAACCAGAACGACTTCTGGCATAACCTGTCGTGTAGGGGCAAGTACGCCGGGGAGATCCGCGTCGAGCTCACATACTACGACAGCAGGCCCAAGCCGGAGAAGCGCACGCCGAAGCCGAAGCAGGCAGAGGCCGAGGTGCCTCAGAAGGTCAGGGGACCCGTCAAGCGTCGTCCCTTGCCGACCGACCCCGTTGCGGCGGCGGTTGGGGCGCCGGCATCAGCGCCCGCGCCGGCCGCGGATGACCTGCACCCAAAGGAGGTGGCCCAACCAAGTGCACCAGAGCCCGCGCCCGCGCGCCCTCAGCCAAAAGGCCCGGTTGCATACGTATCAAACCAGCCGCCTCTCCAGAATGCTGAGTACGGGACTTCGGCACGGCAGAGGCAGCCGGCGCCGGAGACTTACGTACCCGCCGCGCAAACCGCTCCTCCTGCGGCGCCCACACACTCCGCTCCCCCTCCTGCAACACCAAACTACCCTGATCCTTCTCCCGCGGCACCGAGCTACTCTGCTCCCCCTCAGTCGGCACCAACCTATGCTGCTCCGCCTCCTATCCAACATGAGACACCGCCTCGTTCTACTCGAAGGCATGCTGAGCAATATAGCCCGTCTCCTCAACAGTATGAGGACAGGAACTACAGCCCAAAATACCCTGCTCAGCTTCCCGATCACCACGATACTCGAAGCCAGTACAGCTCTAGCTCTGCGCCAGAGCCTTACCAACTGCCTCCTATGGACGGGCAGAGGTTCGAGCTCCCACCAGACGATGAGCGTCCCCCGCCGCCCCCGGTTCACAGGTCGAGAGCGAGCGTTAGCCAGGACCTCATGGTACGCGGAGGCCACGACATGAGCTCGCAGAAGGGGACGCCGCCCATGAGACACGGGGTCCTTAGGAATGAGGCGCATCGTAATTCCATCTCGAGCCAGGCAAGACCCGTATACAGGTCGTACGATGGCAGCGCCGTCTCACCTCACCAGGCGAACGGGGACGTTCACGACACCTCTCCGTCTAGACACCCCAACTTCGATGCCGGATACGACCCTCACGATCCGCAGTACCGGCAATTGCAGCCGACGGTAGAGGACGCGCCGGAGTCGCCAACCCCGGCCAGGGCTCGCGGATACCGCACTAGCGATGCAAATGTCCGTATGTCGCATCACCCAAATGACCCGGCTTACGAAGATAACCCCACGCCCGCACCGCTCAACTTGACGCCGCGCGGGAGTACATCCTCCGGGCATGGGCACTATAGCCTCCCACCGGTGCCGTCACCGCAGTCGTCGCAACTCGAGCTTGCCGGAAACGGCCCGGCGCCTTCTACGGTCTCTGCAGTCTCCTCGGACCAACACTTCGAGCCGGAGGGCCCGCCACCGCCGCCGCCGGTTCATCGCTCTTCGGAGATTGTGGATCAAGGTGGTGAGCCCCGGTCCCTTGTCCACCGGTCTCCTTATATGGACCCCTCAAACGGAAACCGCGAGTATCCGCCGTCGGTTCCGTCCGGTCATGGAAATGGATATCATGGTCACTCGCCGTCGGTCGCAACCAACCACGGCTACGGCTATGGGGAGCAACCTGGATCGGCACCGCCCGGCGATGTGTACCGGGAGCGCTCGCCGTCATTTGCACCTTCGGATATGAATGGAGGGCACAGCCCAAAGCCCAGTACCATGGAGCCGTCGGAGCTGGGTATCCCAGAGGACCAAGACATGAGCACCGCGCTCGTCCCTAGGAAGGCCTATCCCGCGTCCGGCCAGCACGGCAACGGTTCATACTACGGCGAGGCAGACGAGACCCAGATTGCGAGGCGCGACAGCTACGCTATGCAGCACATACCACCGTCGTTGGTCCCGGGACTGGACCCAGCGCTGGCGCGAGAGGTCTCGGAACGGATCTACGAGGAGCGCCGGAATGAGAGGAGGCAGCGGGCGCAGAGCGCCGCCACGCCGCCAAGGGGGCGCGAGTGGGCGGAGACGCCTCCGCGAGACTACGCCAACGGCGGTTCGCCGATCCCTCCGTCGCCGCTGCAGCAGCAGTACCAGCAGGGGTACGAGGCGCGGTCGAGCTTCAGCTACTCGAACAGGGGGACGCCGACGCGCGGGCGGGGGATGTCGAAGAGCCCTAGCAGGAGCCCGATGCCCAGCCGGAGCCCAGCCCCTAGTAGGAGCCCAGCCCCCAGCAGGAGCCCAATTCCCAGCCCCCGGCCGAGCCCCAACCCCAACCACACGATTAAGAGAAAGTCGGTCAGCCCAGCGCCGCCGCTTGCGGAACGGCGGTCTGCCTCCGAGGTGCCGTACGGGCCCGACTCGTACGACGTGCTGAACCCCAAACTCTCGGCGAGCCAGACGGACCTCGCACTGCCGGACCCCGACGAGAAGATCATCACGCACGACGGCCAGGAGATTGACCCGTCGGATCACCTGCCGATGGAGTCTTGGGCGCCGGAGCCGGAGAAGAAAGATAAGGCTCGCTCGAACTCGGGGGAGAGCGGGCGAGAGCGGCCCCGGGGTGCGCAGCCACCTCCTCCGAGCGGTCGGCGCCAGCTCCGCATTGCGGGCCGTCCGCAGTCCATGGCCGGCCCGGTGCCACACCCGCCTACTGACCACCCGCACACGCCCCCCAGCGCGGGCCGCAACCGGCTGCAAAGGAAGGCGAACCGCATGTCGGCGCTGCCGTCTGGATCCCCCGCCGGCTCTAGCCCGTTGGCCCCCATTTCATCGCACAACTACAACGCCGACAATGGCTTCACGCCGTCCCGGCCGACGAGGTCGTCTACCTGGGACTACCCCAGCGAGAACTACGCGCCGGGCTACGGCGGGAGCCCCGGGGGTGGGACGAGGGGCGCGCCGGCGCCGCCTCCCAAGGTCCCGATCCCGGCCATGAGCGGGGCGCTGGTCACGGCTGGGGGCGGCGGGGGACAGGAGGACTGGGCGTTGATGGAGGAGATGAGTAGGATTGATATTGGGGCCGGGAGGTCGAGGAGGCATAGGGGGTATTGATGATCCTGGCTGGAGTTCCTTTTTTTTTTTTTTTTTTTTTTTTTTTTTTTTTTTTTTTACAGTTTTGGGGTTGTGGTTTTTATTAGAATGGGGGGGGGGGTTGGGATAAGGGGGTGGCGTGGT
>JAMFQS010000154.1:0-11333 GCA_025503055.1 Sordariomycetes sp. B11D1
GCCGCCCGCGCGCGGGGGCCGCCCCCCGGTTGTATTGAGGTTGGATAGGATGAGAGTTGGCGTTCGGTTTTGGTTTATTGGGGCTCAGGATAGGCTGGGTTCTGTAGGAATACCCTCGGAGTTCACACTTGACATACTACGTCTCCAGTCATGGTATCTTGCGCATAAGTGATCCTAACTGCCGCGATTTATATAACAATCCAATACACCACCCGCACCCCAACACCCTCTCACAAACTCGCCAACAAGCTCTGAATCCCCGCAGATGCAACGTCGTCCCTCCTCTGCACGAACGCTCGGAAATCCGCGCGCGACAACTTCTTTCCCGCCCCAGACGGCCCCGTCGTCAACGTCCTCGACTTCTCCCTCAGCGCCTCCGGCCCAACGATGAATAGCGATCCAATCTCCGTCAGCAGCTCCACCGTCCCGCTCACCTGGCGTCCCAGGCTCCACCCCTTCAGTGTGGCGACGTACTTTGCAATGTCCTGCGCGACCATCAGCCCGCCGGTGGCGTTGACCTGGAACCGCTTGAAGTGGTCAAAGAGAAGCTGTAGGACCGACACCGCCAGCTCCCCGGACAGCATCTCGAGGTTCTGCCCGTCAACAGCAGAGGACGCGGCGGCGTACACCCTCGAGAGGAACGTGCAGATGGCGAGACACGTCGGCGTCTGGAGCGACTCGAGCTCGCCGTCGCGCGGCCGGAAGTCCGTCTTGCGCTGGGAGCCGAGCGACTTTGCGACCCAATTGGCCGCGACGGCCACCGTGCTCCTCACGACGCTGTTGGTCTTTTGCTCGATGGAGTCGACGCCCATGCGCTTCTGAGCCTCCATGTTTCTTCGGACCGTGGCGTTGGTCTCGGCGAGGCGGATCAGCACCGTCGCGATGAAGCGGTCCATCAAGTTCGTGATGGTCACGGCGGGCCGGATGGATGGGAGATAGCTCATGTCGGGCTCCGTCTTTGCGTTCTCCTGCGCCGTCGCCTGGTCTAGTGCTGCTTCTAACGCCGTCTCGACGTACACCCGGCCCATACTATTGAGCATGAGGCCCAGGAGGATGCTGACGTCCTTTGGCGTCTCGGCCGCGGAGCCGAGCTCTAGCGCCCGTCGGACGCTCTCGGCGAGCCACACAATCATGCGCTTCGCGTTGGCGACGCTCAGCGTGCCGTCCTCGTCCGACACCTCGATCTCGTTCTTGTTGCCCGCGTCCTTGAGCCCGGCGATCCGCAGCATCATGGCCTTTTGGGCGGGCGCGAGGTCGGACGATTCAAGGCGCTCCATGTAGGCGTCCTTGGCGGACGCGAGGAGCTGGGTGCCCTGTTGGGCGAGGGAGGCCATGAAGCCCGTCGGCTTCTTCCGCTTCGAGTGGTAGAGGGTGAATTTGAAGAGGAGCGAGTTGTAAAGCTCGTCGAGGTTCCTCTTTTCACGGTCTATATATGAGTTGCCGACGAGGTAAGGCACGAACAGCTCTTCTAGCTGCTGGTCGAGTGTCTGGGCGATCTGAGCCGAGCACGGCTCCGGGTGTTCCGTGAGGCCATGGGACTTTAAGTCTTCGACCAGGGAGTTTATATAGATCCTGGACGAGTGGAGTGTTCTGAGGAAGGCGAGAGACGAGACCGAGTTTGCCTTGTCCAGGACCGCCTCCAGGCGCTGCTGGATCGACTGCTGGAAGACGCGCTGTATGAACTTGATCAGCACGGTCTCGTAGTACGGGAATGCCCGCTTGATGATGAATGACTCCTCCTGCATGGTGAGCTTGACCTCGTCGACAAGCGACTGCAGGCTCGGGTCCACGCCCGGCGACTCGGAATCCGGATCGGCGATGGCCTCCCACGTCTCGTTGTCGATCGTCACCTCATCGCCGACGAGTTGGTCCCGGTCGATGAAGAACTGGTGCTGGTTGACAAACGTAGCAATGACGCTCGCACCGCCGTTGAAGCCGTGCAACACCTCGGCGCACTCCCGCATGTCGTCAAAGTTCTGCTTGCGGTAGCTGCTGTTGAACTGCTTCAGGAGGTCCTGCTCGAGCGTCTCGCTGAACTTCTCGATGATCTCCCTGGTATTATGTGACCGGCCAGCATCCTTCCCGTTGGGGGCGCTACTCGCGCGCTGGCCGTTAGTCTGTCCCCAGGACGCGGGGTCCAGGCGCTGGCTGATGCGCATCAGCTGGTTCGTGATGACGGCGCACCGCACCTTGTTCTCGGCGCTCTGTTGCCTCTGTATGTCCTCCAGCGACGTCAGCTGGCCCGTCTCGCTGACCTCGGTCCAGCACCGGATCAGAAAGGCGGCGTCCAGCGCGCGCCTCCGCTTCCGGTCCAGCTCCTCGAGCCTCTCGCCGATCTGCACGGCGGCGTTCCCGCCGACGACGCCCCTGCCAGCAGCCTCGCCGGCGTCGTCGCCGTTGCTGTTCAGGGAGATGTTGAGCGTCTCGAATGCCTCGATGGACTGGTCGAGTTTCCGGCCGAGCGTGTCGAGCGTCTGGTTGTGTGTGATTTCGGCGCGGCGGGCCTGGGAGAGGAGCTCGGACTCCCTCTCCTGGAGGTCGCCCCCCAAGTCGGCGAGTTGTGACAAGGCATCTGGGCAGGGTTAGCATACCGCCAGCGTCCGAGTCCATCTTGTTCGAGGCGCACTTTCAAAGGTTCGGATGAGAGGCTTTGGGTCAAACTGGTCGAGGGAAGGGCCCGATCTCCGGTTGGCGGGCACGGCGGTCTCGGCAAGGTCATCGATGAAGTCTCGCACGGTAAAGTCCTGGCTAGAGAAGTCTTCGAGGGTGAACTCGGGCCCCCTCGGAAAGAGGGTCCTGGCGCCGGACCCTGCCCGCTCCATTGGGTGTGTTGGCGGTCAGACGGCGGGCGTCACATCACGGTCCGGGGCGCGATAGGGGGCCTCGAGGCGGGGGCGGGGACCCGGTTAGTTGGGCTGCGTATGCTGCAGGATACCGTCTGGGTGTGGTCGCGTTGGTGGTCGCAGACGTCGCGGACGGAGATGTGAAGATGCCACACGGAGGCTGGGATTTCTCTGTTGCTGCCGAGCATGCCGTTTTCTGATTGCTCGAAAGTCTCGACACATCATACGCTAGTACCACCACCCTGTGCCAGTTTTTGGTGCGGGCATCCAATCCGTAACACAAGACATCGACCGGTGCAGCAGACTCCACCCAGCAACGTGACAGAGCGACGACGCTCCCCCGGCAAGCCAGCCACAACTTTATTAATCAGAGCTATTACCATGTATCTAGGCTGGCTGTCTTTTCCATACTCTTCAGCATCTAAATTAAGAACCATCTTAAGGCATACTTGCGATCCATCGTGTTCTTAGTACAACGCTCAATACCAAATACTCTCTTTTCTATCCTCTTTCGCTGTTCTTTTCGCTTCTCCGCACCTCTATCTTCGCTCTATTAGACGCTTTGGGTCCAGGACGCCCTCAGCAAAGCCTTCAATCAGGCAGACCTCAATACTCTCGAACCTCAATCGTTCATCCACTACTTCGATGTGGCTCATGCTGCACAACATCACAGCGCCAAGAGACCGACCGCTTCCCGCACAAGTGTGCGAAGCTCTGTTACTGAAACTTGGCCTGGGTAAGGCTAAGAATTAGCGACATTGTACGCCTACGAAGAATGTTAGTAAATCTAAAGCCTAGGTGAGAAAAGACAAGGAGATATTAGAAGAAGCTAGTACCGGTCATATGCGATATATTATTTGCTATAGCCGGAAAGTTAGGGATAGGTTGCCTAATAAGCACTAGACGATTGTCGTCTAGGACGGTGTTAAGCAGAGGTGTCAAAGCCTCTATCGCATAGGTTACCCGTGCGTCCTGTATCCGAGCATAGACATTCGCATTTCCATATAAAAGCAAGCTTTAGCGAGAGTTCATATTAGTCAAGATCGAGTAAAGTCCTACGCAGCGCGGGTCTCAGCGCGGAAATCGGCGATCTATTAGTGACTTTGGACGATAGGGATGTTGATAGAGCGAGACAACTCGCTATTAAGCTGCTGCTAATGTCCATTGTATGCCTGAGCGGCTTGTATGATACTGTTTCCTTCAGCAGCCATTCCAGCGACGGCAGCATTGAGGTTGGCGATGTTCGGTGGTTGATGCTGTTCGTCGGCCATGACGGCTGTCCTGCTTACAAGGTAGAAGCAGTATTAGATGTTTTATTGGTCAGGGTGTTCAGTGACAAGGGTGTGTGGTGGGTCGAAAAGGCGATCGTGGCCGAGAGAGCATGGCGTGTTTTGTTTACTGTAGTCTGTTGGAATGGTACTGCGGTTCGTGCGTTAAGTGGGGGCCCCAGAAATGCACCCATGCACCACCCAAAAACGGCACCCTGGGCAGCCACACAAAACTTCATTGTGGAATTGGTGGGGGACTGTTGCGCGGACCTTATCGCCCATGGAGCATCTGTACCGGGTACATGACTACAGGGAAGTTTATAGGCAATTTCAAAGTACCGAGTACCTATCACGCATCCCAGCTCAGGCGCAGGCAGAACAGCGGAAGCAGGCCGGGTCCCTCGAGCTACGCCACGCGGCGGCACCAGCGCATGGCATTCACGAACTCTAGATGTTCGCTCTTACGAGTCCGAGAACACCAAAAGCGACGACAGAAACCCCGTCCGTAATGTCAATGGCACCTCAGGAGCGCTGGCTCGCGCAGGCCGGGAGCTTGCATATCGGCCAACAGCAGACAGTCACGTGCATTTCCAGGGGGGCCCGCCGCGCAACATGACGGCAGGATCCCTGCTCGACAACCGGATTCGCGCTGTGGTGCACGTCAGCGTCAGCGCCTCGACGGAGCTCATTCTGCGCCACCCTTGTGACGCAGCCCGTCTTTTGCTCGTCCAACCATTCTTATACAGCTTCCGTCCAACTGTCACAACACTCGTTTCCGACTCTTCTGTCCAAGTCTGCCCTGGGTCGAGCTCTATCGCTCACGCAAGCTCCTCTGTCCACCTCGAACCGCGCCGCCGAGACGTTCTGAACACCTTGCTCCGCCGACCAGCTCGACGCCATGTCGATGAGCTTACGAGACCGTCGGTCCTACAGGGCCGACGAGAAAAATGATCATGCCTTGCTAGGCGAGGAGGAGCGCCGCCGTCTTATAGGAGTAAGCCGAACCTACTACCAGCGTCCAAACGTGGCTTCCGTCCTAACCGAGCTCAGAAATACATGCCCGCCCCCCAACAACGAGGCTCCAAGGCCCCGAAGCCGACCTCCAAGGCGCTCCCGAAGCGAAAGTCGCGCTTCGGCCTCCGCAAGCTCCTCAAAACCCAGCTCCACGTCCTCATCTTCACCCTCATGCACTCCATCTTTTCCCTCTATATGAAGCTCCGGAAGGCGTGGCACACGGTCAGCTACAGCGTGCGGTCGGTCATGTTCTACCACCACCGGACGCCCGAGCTCATCGAGAACGACGTCCGGGGCCTCGGGAAGAAGCCGAGGCACCTGAGCGCGGTGCTGGAGGTTGAGGAGGAGGGCATGGCGACGGAGCTGGAGAGGCTGGTGGGGGAGGCGGCGGATATTGCCGTGTGGTCGGCGTGCGCGGGGATTCCGATGCTGTCCATCTACGAGCGGTCAGGTAAGGGCGTTGAAGCGTCTATTTCTCAGTTGTAACTGGCCACTGGCTAACCTCTACTACTACAGGTATCCTTAAGAGGTACTTGCCGCAGGTTCACCAGACTATCCTCCAGAGATTCGCGTCCTACTACGGCGAGGACTACCCCGGCCTCGTCGTCACGGCGCCCCATGCCGAGCCGATAGAATCACGTCCGACACGCGGCTTCACGGGATCGGGCCTACGGGAACTCCGCGTCATCTTCATCTCGTACAAGGACGGGCGCGACTCGATGGTCGACCTCACCAAGACGCTCACCGAGATGTCTCAAAAGGGCAAGCTGAACCCGTCGGACATCCAGCTCGACCTGATCGACGCCGAGCTGAGTGAGGGAATAATGTCCGAGCCGGAGCTGCTCATCCTCTTTGGGCCGCAGGTCTCGCTCTCGGGGTACCCCCCGTGGCAGATCCGGCTGACGGAGATCTTCCACCTCGAGGACAACAAGGGCGTAGAGTACCAGGTCTTCATCCGCGGGCTGAGGAACTATGCCAATGCTCAGATGCGCCGGGGCAAATAGGGGGACGAAGTGGGAAGTGTTGGGTGAGGAGTGGTAATGTCATAGTTGGGGTCTTGGACCGCTTGGATCTAGTAATTTTAGTGCATCATATTCACCGCAGCGGCGTATAGGACTGTCTAATTTCTTTCTCTCTCTTTTTTTTTTTTTTTTTGCCCCCGTTAGGGGCATGTGGTCGAATAGGACAATCGTCATGTCTTGATGTGAGGTTTACGTTGTGTTGTTAGTCGGGTTTTGTTTCCCACTTAACGGGTGCTCCCGTCGGCATCACCCGTACTGTGGGATATCGTGGCTCCTGGACCTGGCGCCCCCATGTTAGACTCACAGCCCCGGCGATCGGGCATTGGCGAGAGTCCAGTCACAGCGGACATACGCCCCCGGCGTATGACGCCCGCCGTGTCGGCCCAACCTGAGAGCGGTCAGCACCCGCGTGCCCCAGCGATTGGTATCAGCGCGGGGCTTAGGGCGATTGTCCGGCGGGGCTTTGGTCGGGGACCCCAGGGGCCTGAACTGTCCCAGTCCCGCCGGTCCAGCCTCCCAATCCGTCTGCAACGTTGCTCTCACTCACTCATAGGCGTGGAAGGCCCCATATTCAGCCCAGACCGACGACAACTTTCATTCCGTTTGTTGGTTATATCGATTCAACAGGCCCGTGAACTCGACCCTTTGCGACTTCAAAGTCGCGAGATACGACAACCGCGACCTCTCGCACGCTACACGGCCACAGCCCAACAAGCTACACGCCACCACCCGAATAACAGTGCAACACCACCACAATGACAGGCGAAGCCAAGCTCCCGTACTGGCAGGTCAACGTCCCGCCCCAAGACCGCACCGCCGAGTGCCCCCCGCACCTCCGGAACCTCCCACCGCGGGACGTCGAGATCCTCAGCACCCCGGACTCCTCCTTCGCCCTCATGACGTGGTCCGACGTCCTCACCGAGGTCGCCGCGAACCGCATCGACTCCCTCCAGCGCGTCCCCTCGGACCTACGCCGGTACATCGCCTTCAACGCCCAGCTCCGCGCCACGCACGGGAGCGTCACCAACTTCTTACTCTCGGAACGACTTGGGTGGACGGTCCCGCTGGAGCCCAAGGGGGGTCTGTTCGAGTGTGAGGAGGACGTCAAGATCTTGTTGAATGACTGGCCGTATGGGGTTGACCCTAGGATCGTGCACCTGCTGGTTTGGACCAAGTTTCCCTTTGAGGAGGACCCGGGGACGGGGGACTTGACGGATGCTACGAGGGAGGCTATAGATGGCTATGTGACCAAGGTGTTCCGGTCCAGGGTCCCGGCGGACAAGGTACGGCCTGTTCCTTCTATCTTCCCCTTCTTGTTTCTTTCCCCCCCTCCCTTCTTCGTCATGAATCCCAGGTCATGTACTCGTGTCTCATTACTTTTACTAATGAGATCCCCTCCCGGCTGCAGGTCCTATGGTTCAGGAACTGGACGAGCATCAAGTCCGTCCGCACCGTGGAGCACTTTCACGTCATGCTCTTCGACCCCGACCCAGCCTTCGTCAACGAGATCACCGGCGGCGACGTCCCGTATTGCAAGAGGAAGATGCCCTAGCCGCGTCTGCCCGTCAGCTAGACGCTACGCGGTGGCATCTTGGCCTGTGCAGACGGTTTCCGCAGAGGCGGGGGGCGGATGTCACGCGTCCTCGGCGGGGCCGGAGATGAACTCGATGCCCGCGCCCTCGGCTAGCGGCACGGCAATGGGCTTCTCGAGCTTGATCTTGATCTGCCACTTGTGCGGCGGGGCGGCCGGCGCCCGGGACGTTTTGGCGCCGGCTGATCGGATGGCGTCGGCGAGGTCGGTGGCCAGCGCCTCGAGGGTCCCGAATTCGGAGTTTGCCATTTTCTGCCAGGTTCGCAATAGATGGTTAGCATGTCCCGTCGTTTTCATAGATCATTGGACCAGGGAGACGGGGGAGTGGGAAGGAGGGCATACATCGTAGACGGCGTTTTCTAGATGCGGGTAGATGTCGCCGTCCTCGAAGCAATCAAGCGTGACGTCCGCAATGACCACCTGCTTCGCCTTCCTCTCGTTCTCGTTGATGCCTATCAGCGTCGGGACCTGCATGTGCGCAAGTTCCAGCGCGACGCCGTACGTCTGCGCCTCGCCCCCCTCGAACAGCGACGTGCCCGTGAGACCCACGCACCCGCCCACCGGCGAGGCCTTGGGCAGCCGTATGGAGACGGAGAGGCACCGCATCGCCTTTTGGTCTAGGAAGGGGGTATGCGCCATGGCGGGGCCGTCCGAGCCGTCGATGCGCTGTCCCACCAGATCCATCCATATCTCGTCGAGCAGGTCCCTAAGTGACAGGTGCTCGCCGTCGCCGCCGTTTGCGGCGCGGTGGTCCACCTCATCGAGCGTGGAGAGGATCGCCTTGCTCAGGAGCCCGTAGTGTACGGTATCGGCGTTGACGCGGTCGGCGGACGACGACGAGGTCGAGGGGCGCGCGAGGGAGACGCAGGCGGAGATGAGGATGGGCTGCGGCCTGCAGGGGCGCGACCAGGCGTCGAGGCCGATGCGGGCCGTCGCTTGGAGGTTGCGGAGGCGGATGACGGAGGGGGCCTGGCCTGCGGCGGCGGTGATGGCCCAGGTGGGCGCGAGCGCGGGCGGCATCGTGCCTGGAGGGGTGTCCTGGGTCGTTGGGGGCGAGGCGGGAAGCTCTCCGAGGTCTGGGGGCTAAGGTGGCTCCGTTGGCGGGGGAGCTTGACGGTTTGGCTTTTGAGTGTGGACTTTGGGTTGGGGTTATGTGGGCTTGACGTGAGTGGTTGCGGAGCGGCTCGCTGATGGGTCCGCGGATGTCGACATCAGCGGGGTGAGCTGGCGCTGGGATCGGCGGGTCACCGGGTCGCTAGCGGGCGCCGATGGCACGGAGGCGCTGCCGGATAGCTTCTAAACGAGCTGCTATCGCTTTAGCCCCGCGCATCGCGCGTTCGCGACTGTCATGGTATATCCCAGAGCCTCGGACGTCACTCTTCATTCGACGTGATGATCCGTTTGGAGCCGCTAATCGACCGAGTTACGCCGCGGCGGTGTCCTCCGTGCCGCCATCGTACCGGAGATCGAACGTTGAGGCAGGCATAATCAGCAGTGCCTTCTCTCATAGCTTGCACCCCGCAGCGGACAGTGGATCAGTCGAGTCTACAGGTTTCTAGGGCTGTGAGGGGTCATTGATTCTAGGCAGGTCTACACATAGGCTCAATTGCGATAGATAAGCTCCAGAGGCGCGCGATCTTATCAATCCAATGAATCAATCATTCGGTGTGCTTCGTCGTCGGCCGTCTGGCCTTCGCGAGCGGAAAACAAGAGCCGCAAGGGTTCATCTCGGAAGGATTCCCAGGGGCTGGACCCCTGCCCCGCGGACCACGTTTTGTTCCAGGGCCGATCCTCGGGGCCAGGGTAGGGCACAAGGGTGCTCCGAGGACCCTGATTGCTGAGTCCGCACGGACACGCGCCATTCTCGGTCCACAACAGCTTGCTCTGGCAATTCACATGCGGTGCAACCCTCCCCCAGCGGCCGTGAGGTACTTTCCTTTCGGCGCCTCCCGTTTCCTTTACACCTTTGTTGTTTTGTTGGAGCCCTCGTCGTTCGGATCTAGGCTAGCGCGCGAAGTGGAGGGACAAAAGAAAAACAACTCCGGTGCCCGTGTTATATCATATCATACGGGCAGAATGGAAAGCAGATTACACCACAAGTCATCTCCTCCCATTGTGCAACAGCAGCTGAGCCCCGCACGTCCACGAGCCCTTGCTGCGGGACTATTCTTGGCCTGTGCGCTCATGCAAGGGGCAGACGTGTGGGAGCGGCGACCTGCGTGATGGAGCGCCCCTCCCGTGGCGGGCTTGCAAGGAATGCTGCGTTGCCCGACGGCGGCGTCCTCAAGCCCTCCTCGCTCGTCGCCGCTGCTTATCGAACTGGGAGGGGATGGAGCCCCGGATGGTGTTCTCGTAGGTGTCCTCGATAGACAGTCCGAAGGCCGGAAAATATACACACGATCCTGTTATTATGCATAAGTAAAGCCATGGATTAAAGACGACCTTGCAAAACTAACGAGTCAGGAGCTTACTCTCTGCTCAACAAAACGCCTGGATATCCCCTCTCCTAGATAGACCCCAGCGCCAACCCAAAAGCAGCCCAGCCAGACCCCCATATTAGTAAAATTACATCCTTATAACCCTCCTCAGCCAACGTCAGCCAACGTCACCGTCTACCTCCACGTAGAATGTAGCCTCGCCCGCTTGCTGCTCCTACTCTTCAATCCCACCTCCCCCGAAGCCATGAGGCTCTTCCACCGCCTCCCGACGCCATGCCTGTCGCGCCCCAGACTCCGCGCGCAGTCCTGCCAATCCAACTTGCTCAGCTTCATCTTCTCAAGCACCAACTCGACAAGTATCCTGTCGTCCTCCGCCGTCCACTCGTCGTCGCTCTCGTCGTGCGCGCTGATCCCCAGACCCTGCGCGGACTCCTGGTCTTGCAGGTGCAGATCATGGTAGTCCCCGCGCGCAAGGCCAAGAGGCATCACCTCCGGCGCGATCCTCCCCCTCCTCGGCGTCTGCGGCTCCTCCCTTTCCACCTCCTCACCAACCTCGCTTTCCTCCTCCCTTCCGTCTTCTTCCTCCACGCGCCGCCTCTTATTCCCCCTGACGGCCCTCTTCGCAACCCTCATCCTCGGAAATCCCTCCCCCTCCTCCCTCGCGCGCGGCCTCAGCCTCAACTTGGGCGGCGGCGGCTCAGCAAACGACAACGGCGGCGTAGGCAGCGTCATGGCGCTCGACTCCGGGGGCGTGTACGGCTCGTCAGGCGTCGCAATGAGGGACTGTAGGGAGCGACATGTGCTGAGTATATCCCCAAAGGCGGTCTGCGTCGAGAGGGAGGGCGGCGAGGCGGGAGGCGAGGTCATGAGAGAGTCTTGGAGGCGGGCTGTTGGGCGCGGAGGCTCGCACTGGAGGGCCGAGGGTAATAGCATTGTATTCATTGTTGTCGCGGTGTGTGCGACGGGGCGCTTCTTTGCTTTTTGCTAGGCGCTGGTGGTGTGGTGGTTGCGATGGCGACGGGCGCGAGATTTGCGATGCGCGACGCGACGGATTTGCGCCCGGCGGGGGGGGGGGGGGGGGGGGGGAAGGTGCGCAACGGAACCCCAAAACCGAGAAAGTCGGGGGCCCAAGTTTAAAAGATTCGGCAGGGACGGAA
>JAMFQS010000154.1:16455-33195 GCA_025503055.1 Sordariomycetes sp. B11D1
GGTTCGGCTGCTACGACCCGGGTTTCGTCTGAGAATGGAGCGTCGGAGTGGAGGGGCGAGGCGGGGGTCAGTGTCGGCGGGCTTTATGGGGAGGATGGCGAGGTTTGCGGAGCGGGAGGGGCCAGGGCCGGGAGGCATGGGCTAATCGGATGGTCTGGGATGGTAATGAAGAACCAAGGAGCGGGATCACGTACACGCACACATGATGGCAGTCCCGGTTGCGACGCTTTGGATCACGGGTGCTTCAGCGCGTAGAAAATCGAACTCGAGTAGAAAGGGAATTTTTTCCTCAGTAACTCCAAACTCGGACTGTATCATGGCGCTCATCCATCGGGGAATATGACCTCCAGATCTATGTGTTTTGTCCACATCTTCTTCCTCCACCCCCTTGTCTCACGTCGGGGGCTCAGAGATACCCTACCCCGGCCTCTTGGGTATCAACTCCCATCACCAATGTCCTGTGTCCTCTCAACAAAGTAGCTCATCAGAACTCATCACAGGATGACTCCCGGGGCCCGCTGTCAGCTCATGTCTGGAGCATTAGACAGGGATATTTGTCCAGGGAATATGAAGGGCCACTTGGCCAAAGCATCAAGACAGCAACACCGCCAACTCTGTCAGCGATTTCGGCAACGGAGGAGGAATAGTCTCCACTCCTGGCTGCCTCTCCAAATCAACTCTCCTGAAGGCAACTATGGGTACGACGTTAGCCAATAACCTGAGAAGAACCTGGTACTCGGTTGAAGCGAGCTCCGTAAGAGGCGATATCGCCGCACGCCCGAGCGTGCGGCGAGGAGCGCAGCAGCAACATACCCAAGGTAGTCTTCTTTTATGCTGCCAATAGCCCACATCTCACCGACCTCACTCCTGATGCCGATGATCTTGACCCGCACCTGCGTCCCCTTCTCGATGACCATGTCCTCGTTGTTCGTGAACTGCGGCGGGGTCGCGTTCGGGTCCCACTTGATCTCGCTCGGGATAAGCTAGAGAGCGCAGCTTGTCAGCGAGCTTTCCCAAGCCGGCGGGTCTCCAACAAGGCAACGACGCACATGTGCGGACACAAACAGCTTCAGGGGCCCCGCGTTCGCGAAGAAGCCCTGGTGGTTTACGGAGACAACAACAGCGTCGACCTATCGCCGCCGTACCAAGTCAGCTCATGACCAGATGCCGCCCCTCGACCGTAGCGTGTCGCCGGCCGCAGCTTACCGTCTCGCCCTTGAACGGCCTCCACACCACGGCGCGGTATCCGACGGTGAACTCTGCGAGGCCCGTGCTAGGGAGCACGCGGCCCTCCGAAATGTCAAAGGCGTCCATGATGACGATGATGTAGTAGTCTCCGGCACAGGTACCCTCCACGTCGCTGACCAGCTTGCTGGTGACGAGCTCCTTCATGTTGCGGCCAAAGTACGACGGGTGCAGGGTGACCCTGCGCTCCATGTTGTAGAGGAAAAACATGGCGGCGGTTGGGGGCGGGGGGATTCGGCCGCGGGTTCAAATCCGTGTTCGCTCGAGGTGTGATGGGCGGGCTGTCAGACGATAGGGAGGGGATGCGCGTCGCGGGATCGGGGTCGGGATCGAAGCTCGAGGCGACGGTCTGGCGAAGTGGAAGCACCGCGGTCTCCTCTCCGAGAGCTCGGGAATGCGAACCAGCGTGGCGCTGGCGGGACACGACCCGCAATGGGCGGCAGCGGAATGCAGTGACGCAGTCGCGTGGCCCACGCACCAAGGGAGAGGCTAGACGAGGGTCAGCGCTGCTGGTTTCACCGAGAGCGCGCGCGCGGCCAGGCTGAGGGGATCAGTACCAAAGATTTCTCAAAGGAGCGCGTCTCCCCGTCGAAGGGTCTTTGGCTTGGTGCCCTCAGCGTCTGGGAATGGGGGGGTGTGAAAATGAGCGACGGGGCGGTGATGGATCGGTTGGGGGCAGCCAGCGCAAGGCTGAGATTTCAGCTCGTGCATCATAAAGCGTGCTCAGCTTCTGGAGCACGTTGCGTCCTGCAAAGGGGCGCTGTTTTGGGGGCAGCTGTGAACAGCTGTAAGATGTACAGTTTGTCTGGCGTGGTTTGAGCTTCATTGACACGGTGTCTGATGACCTCTACTTCGGCTTGGATCTTCCCGATGCGGATATCGAGTTTGAAGCAGCATTAGATGGTGTCATGGCAGGCCTCGGTAAAATGCAGGTTGTAACTAGGACTTCACATGAAAGCGTCTGGGCCCTGCTTTCCGTAAGAAAACAAATGGGAGTTGAAGGAGTCAGACAACTAATCATTCCAACACGGCAGGTTATTACAGTAGACACCGTATGCCCAGGATCCAACTAGCATCCCCGCCGGGATAGGGACGGCCAGCGCCTCGCCCACTGGAAGGGGAGTGCCGGGGTTCGTTGGAACCAAGACATCCGAGGCCCAACGCCTCCAGAAGGCACTAAAACGTCACATCGGGGTAGCGGATGAACGAAGTAGATGTAACTCAGCCATCGTTGGAGAGCATTGGAGCTCTATCGATAGGTACGCAAATCTGAGTGGGTCCCCCAGCACTAGGACCCGTACCCCATAATACGGGGCGCACCGCACCACTACCACAGACAACCGCCCCGGGCCGGCTAGGTCATGAGCATCCTCCTCAAATACGCACCTCCTCCCCCTTCGTCTCACTCGCACCTCACGACGCTTACATCTACTCGCCGCTCACATCCTCGGTGTCGACTCCAACCCGCTCTTGGAAAAACGCGGTCTCGTCTATCGTCCGCCCGGACTGTCTGTATGCGCGAGCGCACATTTTTGCCGCCCAGCGTTAAAATCCCGCCGGACCTTCCGCATCGTCACCCGAGTTTCTGTCTGAAGCAGTTAGTCGGACCCGCCTTCCCCTGATCAGAGACGCCATCGTCGATCGAGCAGCCTGACGCTCTCGTCTACCCCCCCTGAACAGAGACACCGTCAACGAACAGCTCTTCGTTTCTCACCCCGACCCTTCGCCATGTCTCTCGATCTAGAGAAGCACCTCGTCTTTGTACGTGAACACTGTCCTTTTGCTCAATCCCGAACCCCGCGAGTCCCGGACGCGCAATTACTGACGTTTCATCCACCGGCTCAGTACGGCGCCTACCACCACAACTCCGTCAATGTTGTCATCCATGTGGTCTGCGTCCCCCTCATCCTCTTCTCGGCCTTCTGCCTCGTAAGTACCACTGAACCCCCGGAGAGCTGCTCTCTCCTCTTCCTGTATCTCACGACCGCTGCCAGGCAACCAACTCGGGGCCCCTCTTCGACGTCCCGTCGTGGCTTCAGATCCCCAACCTCGAGCCAAACCTCGGCACGCTGGCGGCCTTCATCTGGGGCGGCCTCTACGTCCTCCTAGAGCCCGTCGCCGGCACCGTCCTCGCGGCTCTCTGTGTGGCCGGTACTGCCGCCGGCAACGCCCTGAGGGTCGCGGACCCGGAGACCACGAACAAGGCCGCCATCGTCGTGCACGTGGCGTCTTGGCTCCTGCAGTTCCTCGGCCACGGCGCCTTTGAAGGCCGCGCTCCCGCTCTTCTGGACAACCTCGTCCAGGCCATCTTCCTGGCCCCTCTCTTCGTCTGGCTCGAGGTCCTGTTCAAGCTGGGGTATCGCCCCGAGCTCCAGGCCCGCGTCGAGAAGGCTGTCGCGAAGGAGATTGCCAAGTTCAGGGCTGAGAAGGAGAGCCGGGGCGCCAAGAAGAGCGAGTGATTGGCTTCGTGACCCGATCTCTCTTCCATCCGCGCTTCTTGGCTTTTGGGCTCGAAGCGGGGGCCTCTTTGAACCTTCCGTCTGTCATGACTCGCTCGGCCCCCCTATCGTTGACAGATGGGTAGGCTCATCAGTTATGTCGAGGCCACGCTAGCATGGCCTCTCTTATACCCTGCACACCCCCTCAATTCTTAACATGCCACGACCCCCTTTCAGACACACATTCACGAGCATATATACAAGCTCTCATAACCACCTTATCCGGTCTGGACAATCCGCAGCTTTCGGATCCATGCGTGCGGTATACCATTTGCCACTGATGCACGTCATCGTCGGCATCCCCTGCACATAAGGACACCAATGATTTCCCAATTACATACGATGGGTGGCTCTCCGGGCAATGGAAGGTGTTGTACACTAGACACCTCTAAGCTATCCATCACGGCGCAGCCTGTTATCCCTTTTAGGTCCACGAATTGCTTTGGTTCAATGTATGAAACAGTTGTGCTTTGCCTCTCCTGGGTCCAATCGTGTTCATCTTGCAAGGCACTGTCTGATTGCTTTCAGTTTATCAACTTCCATGTAAATAAAGATTGTTCACCTGAGCAAAGAACTGGCGGTATGCTGCACCGTCATCTGCGTCGGTTTCCACGGGAATCTCAACTTCCGACTAGGATGCTGACAACGCATGAGATGGATCCTACATACAAGATCAGAGCTTCAACGGGGAGCACCTGTCGTGCTTAGGCTCAGAACACAAAGTACCTTGCTTAAAAGCGAGGATTAGCCGCGATCACCTGAAAGCTCCGTATGCTGTTATTAGGCAACCGCTTCGTAATCTCAACCAGGTTCGAACCTTCCCACCCCTGTTCTCACCATCTTCAATTCGGAACCCTCACCACCATCCCTATCTCCGACATGGCCTGAGTCGACTCTCTATACACTTTTGCGGGCGTTTTATCCGCGGGGAACTCGTTATTTCGCACCGATCGAGTCTCGGTAGACTTTGGCCATAATGGTCTCGGTCACATTCCAACCTGGGGCACTAGGTCCCATTAGGTGACCAGGTGTCCAGCTTCCTGCGCGCGAAGAGATTCCGTGCAGTCGCAAGTAATTTCCGAGTCGACAACCGGAGATCAGCGGATGCTGAATTCGTGCTTCGGCCGGCATGCAAGGCGAGCAAGTCAACAAGCCAGATCCGCCTATCTATACATCTGGGTTGTCATACGCTCCACGCGCGGCCACATCAAGGAACGATGTCGCTAGTCACCACGCCTCAAACCACCGAGCCACCCTTGGGCGACGTCTACTCTGCCAAGGGAGAAATCCGAACGCAGCATCATCCTCGCCTTCGTCCTGGGCACGACGTAAAACTACCCGTAATGTCGCACGGCCCTCTGTTTCGGAAGAGGCTGTGCAAACGTCTAATTCAATGATTTCGACGTTTACGGTCATGACTCTCATGAAGGACTTACGAGTCATGCTATGTATGCTTTCCACCGCACCTCTCTGCTACGCCCCATTTTCCGCTTCGATGCTAACTCGCACCAGAGGTTTAGAGCCATAGATTTCGGTCAAGTCGACTGCAGCCTAGTGTAATTCGGCATTCCTGACGGCCTGCGTCTTTACGGGAACGCATCGGTTAGAGTGGACAAATTCTCTCGCGAGCTTCCATCACGAAATGACGATAATGAATGTAATGCGCCATCGAGGTTAATGCGCCAAGCGTTTACGGATCTAGATCGCTGCGTGCGTAAGTCGTCATCCATCCATAGCATCTGCGCCCTAGAGCAATGGTTCAAGTGTGCTGAATGACGGATGCAGAATGCCAGCGACAGATGTCAAGAGTCCATGATCCGATCGATAGTCCTGGGCAGGACTTTAAAAGGCCCCAGATGACGACGTGCCGGAGCGGCCGTCGTAAGGGAGCGGTACAACGCCAGTACCCCCCCACGACAACAGGCGCTGCTGGATTGCAGCGACTGAAGACAGCGCGGCCTTATGTTGCCGCGGTGACAGACATTTGACGTAACCACCAACGATGTGGCCGTCAAGCAAGAAGAAAGGACAGCACAGTGACGTGTTTACTCCCCATGACAGCAGGCGTTGTTCGATTGCAACGCCCAGAGATCATGCGGCCTTGTTGCCGCGGTACAGAAATACGACGTACCCACCCCAAGGGTGGCCGTCGTGAGAGGACAACCCCAATGGGGCGCTCCCATGATTGTGACGATGTGTATACACAACGTGTTTCTGACAGCGTCATGTGTGTGCAGCCAAGCGGCAACGCAAAGAATGAAAGGGACCGTTGCTATATCCGGCCGGCTGGATTGTCCTATTTGTGATAGTCTGGACTCTCGGCGTGGCGGCGGTCATCTTGACTCAAGTTCACCAAATGGCGTGGTGGCTGAGATGTCCGGTGCTTAAACCGGACGGGTGTTTTACGCGCGACATGCCGGTTAATCTAGCCGCTGTCGCCTCACCTGTCATCGGCAAGCAGTTGGCCGACTTTGTTCCCCGCCAGGGGGGCGGGTTGGTTGGCCGCGAACACTCTAACGGGGTCCTTTCTGAAGGAGACAAGCGCGATAGTAAGGACAAGACCGCCTTTTGAGCAAAAGAGCAAGCCAAGTCGACATTCTTGTGCGGGCGCCGTGGTCTTGCGACTTTGCTCCGGAGCCAGCGTCTCGGACTCGGCCGAGGAGGACCCTGGCATGTTTTCACCGCAATCCCGGGCGCGCCTACTGCAGAGCCGCTTTCCGAGGCTTTCGTGGTAGGCCGTTGTCGGGATGAACTGGGCATGCTAGAACGTTATCGAGTGGGAGGCATCCCAGATGGATGCTTTGAGCTGGGCTGGTCGCGTCTCTTGGGGGCGGTCGACGCTACACGTCGTCGCCGTGTCCCCAAAGCTCTCGCCGGACATACAGAGTTCGCCGATTTGGGTGGAACTTATAGCCAGTGGACCACCGTTGGCAATGGCACTCATTGCCAACGGTGTCCTTGGTGGGTAGGGCTGATGGGCACCGCCCTAACAACTAGAATAAGGAGAAGAAAACAAAAAAAGGTCAAGGGGTCTCTGGGTCGGGGGATTTTGTATCTGAGGGGATACCGTTGGGATTCTCTGCTGTTATTAGCCAGATGTTCTGAAAATTCAAGCCCGGGCCTGTCCCCAAACGTTTCGTTCTATTGCATTCGTGATGTATGTCAAGCTATGCATGGATACTCCATTTCTAACGCTGTATAATGCAGGGTATCTTACTCCCTAGTCTACTAACAAACAGAAACACGATCCCCAACTCGAACCCAAGGCGCCAACTCCTCCGAATCAAGACAGATGACGTGTATACCAAACGGCACCTTGCCGCCCGCCCTCCTCGTCCTCGCCAGCGTGACGAACGGTTCCTCGCCCCTCTCTCCCGTCTCTTGGTCCACACATACCATCTGGCACCTAAAGCACTTACCCATGACGTGGAAGACGCTTCCGTCCGGTGAGCCAAGGGCGAGGCTTTGCCAGGACTCCTCCGAGAAGGCGGGCGGCGCAGCGGTGCCGGCTACTGGTCCGACGACGATGTTCGGTCGGAACTGCGCGGGCGGCACGCGCCTTGCCGGGGGCAGAGAGTCGTTGAGAGCATCGATGCTGGGCGTGTGCACGAGGAGGATGGGGCTCTCGTTCGCGAGGAGGATGGGGGCGCCGCGCTCCGTGTCGGAGGCGGGGGGCGAGGGCGGCAGTTCGGGGAAGGCGCCCGGCATGTCGACGGATAAGTGTGCGGGGGGTTCCGGCGCGGAAGACTTCGCGGAGCGTCGGGCGCGTCCTTTTCCGCCGGCGGGGAAGCGCGCTAGGAGGCAGGGCACGCCGAGGATCGTGGTGAAGAAGCTTGTGATGACGGGGGAGGTGTAGGTCTGTGCTGTTATGGCGTCGCCGCAGACGCGGGAGGCCATGTCGCGGAAGGCACTCTCGTCAGACGGACCCGGCGTTGTAGATAGTGGGACGGTGATCTCGTCCGGTACGCCGGGGTGCCTGTCGCCACGGTATGATACTCGGAGGACGTCGCTTGCAAAGTCAATCGCGGGCTGGATGAGGGCCATTTTGGGGTATCGCTTCTGACCTAGGGCTTGGCCGGATCCCTGGTGGACGAGGCACCATTCCCGGTCCCAGGATAGCCCCTCGCGCTTGACGCGCCAGCGGGAGTTTGCGGGGGTGTGGAAGCCGCCGCAGCTTTTGATAGGGTATACGATGACACTCTTCACCTCTAGCTGAGCAGGTTGGTCAGCGGGTGTGAGAGTCGGTGTTGGGGGTGATATCGGTTCCCGCTCGCAGTAGAACTCAGAGATAAAATTGGTAAACCGATCGACGTCGTCCTTGATACTCATGGCGCCCAGGCTCGCGCGGATGATCCCCGTTGGCCTTCCACCAACAAGGTCGTGGAGGCTGCCACACCGGATGCCCGAGGAGAAGTTCCTCCTGATATCCCGAGAGCTCAGGCCAAGAGTTGAAGCTACTCCACCAGGGCAGCATACACCACCGGTACGGACATGTATCTGCTTCAACCCCGCCAGCTTCTCAAACTCGACGAGACTTATCCATTCTCCTATGCTGCTCTGGAGGTTGAACGCCACGACCGGACCAACCCCAAGCGCGTCCTCTGAACGTCGATTCCTCGAATACATCACGCAGACAGGGCGCCCATTGTGGTGGCGGAGAGACGAAAGGCCGTCATATAAGCGTTCGCGGAGGTACGACGTATGGGATGCGACATCCGACAAGGACCCAAACTGTTCGCGGTAGACCTCGAGCGCGGAGTCGAGAGCAAGTATGCTGTGGACCGGCAACGTGCCGTCCTCCAGCCGCTCGTGGAGAAACTGCTGCTTGCGCACATGGCACGGGCCCTCCTCGCAGACCACCATGTCGACGGTGCCGCCACCAAAGTACTTGCGGTCCCGGAAAACTGACTCCGCGGCACGGCGCACGATTAGCGCCCCTAGGTCCGGAAAGCCGAAGATCTTGTACAAACTGAGCGCCACGAAGTCGGGTGGAGAGTCCATATCGCTTAGATCTAGAGGAGACGTGGCAGCGTACGAGGCGGCGTCGAGAAGGACGTACGGTTCTGCGCCGTCGCCTGCTCTTCTCTTTAGATGGCTCGCCCACGATAGGGGGTAACGTTGGCCGTCCATATGCGACTGTGCCGCGTAGGAGAATAATACGGGCCGTGAGTGAGCGCCTTGATATGGTCTGAAGGGACTCTTGCCTTGGATCCAAGCCTCTACCGCCGAATCGTCAACGCAGTAACTGGTCTTCGCCTCCTCCCTGATACCGACCAGGCTGGTGTGAGCGGACTGGTGGTACGCATAGTCGAAGCCTCCGGGCGAGGCCCTAAAGGCTTCGACGACCAACTTGATAGCGGCTGTAGCATTGGCGACGAACACTAAGTCAAACTCGGATGGGTTGGCTCCGAAGAAGGTGAGAAGCCTTAGCCGCACGTCCTCTATTCGGGACGATGACAGCTGGGATGACGGGGAAAGTGAGTGTGGGTTTCCCAATAAGCTCGTTGTCATGTCCTGGGAGAACCGCTCCATGAGAGACTTTGAGTAGAGTGTTGTACCGGCATGATCAAGATAGAGGGAGTCTGGGCTTGTTAGTGAGATGAAGGTAGGCAGGGCCGCGTGAGGCCGGTGAGCAGGCTCGCAGGGAATCGTACCCTTTAACATGGGAAACTCTTGCTCTCTAAAGAATTCCAGATCCTGGCTATAGCCGACAGAATTCGGCATGGCGAAAGACGAAGGGAACGCAGCGATGCATTCATCTGACAACGGCGACGTCCGATGGCGAAGAGGCCAGCTCTTTGACGATTAGCGAAGATTGTATATACTGTACATAGAACCGTCGGCTTTCAGTGAAGGTATCCAGGCCTCGAAGATAGTTTGTAGGACAGTCGTCTCTAGAAGCGGCATCCCGATGTCAGGTCACGGAGTCACCCTCTTTTATACCGACCTGATGTTGGGGGGGTGAGTGGCGATGGGGTGCGGCCAGCTCCGTCGGGTGGAGCCAGCCGACGACCGTTTTGTGGGGTAGCCGAAGCTGAACGGTGTCAGGTTGAACTCTGAAGTCTGACACTGTGTTTATTATATAATCGCATACCTCTTGAGTCGCGTGGCCAAGCGCCCACAGGGGTTTAATTGACAAAGACGCGTTAAGAGCCAGTCCTTGGCGATGGAACGCGTCCGACGCGACACTTGGCGACCCACTACGCGGTACACGACTTATGTGCGTGCGCCCCGTAAAAACTAAGTACCTCATCTCCCGAGCATTTGAACCTTTCCTCGAGCTTCATCCCACCACCTTCTTCTCCAACTCCACAGCTCCAATTCCACCTTCCCAACTTCCATCCTCGAGAGATCGTTCTTTCCTACAGGTACATAATACTCTGCATATACACTACGAACTGTAATATCTCGGCATCGACAACCCCCTTCCACACCACACATAATGGCTCGCACCTCCCTCGGGAAGCGGACGAGGAACGCCGTCGACGAAGGTACGCCCATTCTACCCTTTCCCTGGGGTAACTGCACTCCCATTGCAACGTGACCGGTCACTCACACTCCCCAGACCCCATCGTCGAGACTCCTCGGAAACGAACGAGGCAATCGACCGCCCTTGCCGCGACCAAAGAGAACCAAGATCCGCTCACGACTCCCAACGATTCCTGCTTCCCGAGCTCCTGCTTCCCCACGAAGCGATCCCCTCGGTCCAGGGCAGCCACGTCCGCCGTCGCGCCAGTCACGCCGCAGACCCCTCGGTTCCGGGACGCGCTTGGCCGGTCCCCGTCGACGCCGAGGCATGTGGTCATGTCAGCTGGCAAGCTCTTCAAGCGATCGACGCCCCAAACTCCTCTGTCGCCCGCGTCAGCCCCCACAATCTACCACTCGGCTAGGCAACTCTTTGCCCGCGGCGCGGATCCGGGTCAATTGGTCGGCAGGGAGGATGAGCGCCAGCAGCTCGAGTCGTTCATGGGGCGGTTGGAGTCGTCGGCGCCAAACGGTTGTCTCTACGTCAGTGGACCACCTGGCACGGGGAAGAGTGCAATGGTCCAGGATACGACGAAGGAGAGAGCTGAGCAGTCCGGGGTGAAGTACACGTACATCAACTGCATGAGCATCAAATCCTCCAAGGACCTGTACGTCACTCTTTTGGATACGATGAGCAACAGCGGAGCGGCGGGCACCGAAGCCGATGCCATGACTACCCTCCAGGATATCTTCATCCAGAAGAAGAAGAAAAAGTCCTCGCCGGCCTACCTCGTTGTCCTCGATGAGATCGATCATATTCTTACCATGGGCCTGGAGAGTCTTTACCGGATGTTTGAGTGGTCGCTGCAAAAGTGGTCGCGCCTGACCCTCATCGGCATCGCCAACGCACTCGATCTTACCGATAGGTTCTTGCCGAGGCTCAAGGCTAAGAACATGAAGCCTGATCTGCTGCCCTTCCTCCCGTACACGGCGCCCCAGATCAAGAACGTCCTCATCACTCGGCTGAAGACGCTCCTGCCAGCGGATGCAAAGCAGTCGGACCATACCCCGTTCATCCACCCCGCAGCCATCGAGCTTTGCTCCCGCAAGGTCGCTAGCCAATCTGGCGACCTACGTAAGGCCTTCGAGGTCTGCCGTCGTGCGCTGGACATCATCGAGAACGAGACCAAGGGCAAGTTCGAGCTCGAGGCGAGAGAAGAGATGCTGCAGGCAACACCGTCACGGAAGCCCCTGAAGGAGACGATTAACGATTCGTCGCCGGCCAGCGAGCACCGCAGCGTGGCCCAGATGGTTGCCGATTCGTTCAAGACCTTGACGGCGGAAACCGCGCCGCGTGCTAGTATCGCGCACCTGAACCGAGTCACATCGGCGGCGTTCAGCAACGGGACGACACAGCGACTGAAGACGCTGAACCTGCAACAGAAGGCGGCCCTCTGCGCCCTCGTTGCGTTTGAGAAGCGGAACAGGATGGAACTGGCGGCGAACACTCTACTCACCCCGTCCAAGACCCGAACTCTCGCGCCGACAATCAAGTTGCTCTTCGATACCTACTGCCGGCTCTGCAAGGCGGAGGCTCTTCTGCACCCGCTATCGAGCTCGGAGTTCCGCGAGGTTGTCGGGAGTCTCGAGACTCTCGGCCTGGTTACGCCTGTCGACGGCAAGACGGGCACCCTAATGGTGAAGCAGACGCCTAGCAAGAGGGGGCGCTGGGCGGGGTCTGGAGACGACAAGCGTGTTGCCAGCTCCGTCTCAGAGAACGAGGTCGAGCAGGCTACTGACTGCCTCGGTGGGGATATGCTGAAGGGCATACTTAGCGGGGATGTCTTGGACTAGAGGAGAGTTGGACACGATGTCGGCGCTTTATGAATTTGCATAGGAGCCACTCTTGGCCCTGCATGGAGTATGTCATTGTTTTCGGGCTTACTTGTATGAGATGAGACGAGTTGATATGCGCTTTCGGGTTTAGACGGCGCAAGAGCATGGGCTGGGATTACGGCGTTTGGACGGCATCCTCGTCTTCTGTAGACATAGTGTAAAATACGAAGAGAACGGCGTTTTTTAACTTGTTTTTTTCTAGGTGGGCGAGGGGTGAGGTTCGAGTCGTTCAACTCTTGGTCTGGGGGCGTTGCCAGAACGCAGTGCAGTCGTTTGACCGGCGGTGTAAGTCCCCATGTGGCCACAGCATCATAGTGGGCGTCTAGAACATCCAACCAAAAGCACTAGCCCATGACTACGTTTGCGCTAGGGGCCACACCATGAGGCCATCCGCGCGGACTTCCAAGCGACTCTCGTGGCAATTGCGTGGCGGTGCACGCGGCAGCGTCCACTGTCGGCCCGCTTGGTCCGTCCAAAAGGACCATCCTCAGGCGTGTACAGCGCATCGGGAATCACACGTCACAAACGGCACGTCGGTTTCTCTTCCTCCCCCCTCCCTTGCGTTCGGCGGGTCGCCCTCGAGGGCGTCGATTGTGTCGTACCGGAGCCATCCACATTCGGAATCTCCACATTCTCCCCCAACTCGGTCCCCCTCCCGTCTGTCCCAGTTCTCTTGATTTGCGAAAACGCGCTACTACCCCCCCCCCACCTTCTCTTCGACATTCCCCCCTGCCCCTTTCTCTGCGCCGCAACTTTTCCAAAATTGCACACATGCCCGGGAAAAATTGACGGTGTCTTTCCAAAGTCATCTCGGGGTCTGAGTAAAGTCCGATCATTCTCGCCGTAATTTACCAATCTTTCTTATTATCCTCGGAACCGCTGCCTCCGCTTCGTTTCTCTTCTTCTTCCCGCCTGAGTCGCCCATCGTTGCCCATTCCGGCCGTGCTTCCGTTTGCTGCGAAGCGCCCTGACGGGAATTTATTCTTGGCGGGTCGAGGTCCCTATTTCTTGCTTGGCACCCAGCAACCCATCCCGCAGAAGGCGCCGCCCTGCCGCAGGCCCACGGGCCACCTCTGCCTGGCCCCCCAGCAGCTCCCGACCCACCAGCGTCACGTCGTCGCCCTGGCGTTGACCTTTAGCTCCTTCCATCGACCAGCCATCACGACGAAAGCCTCCGCCCGCAACCCGACTGCGCCTCTTGTCCGGCTCTCGCGAGCCACCCCCCCCGCATCCCCCTCCCTTCTTATCCTCCCATCTCACCTTTGTCCCCGGGGTCGTTTCGCGATCGACACAACGGTGGCCACATCCATGTCTAGTCCCCGTCGCATGCACAATCGCATTGTATCCCTGTACTCCCACGCAATTGTCCGACCAGTCCCCCCACGACACATCGGCCTCGACCCCGGCCTCGACCCCGGCGCCCTCTCGCCCGCCACCTCCGACGACGTCACACTGCCATAACCGCCTCGTCCTCTCCTCGCGCGAAACATTGTCCGCCTCCCTCCCCCGACAACGACGGTCTGCTACCCCCAATCCCCCGCTCGCATCCGCGATTCCCCGCGCCTCGCTTGAATGGGTATGGGCTTCTCGCGCGCCCCGCCCGAAGACAGCTCGTCCTCCAGCCGCTCCCTCTTCACCCGCTTCCTGCCCCTGCGACCCGTCAAGCGGACCCTCGACGACTTCCACATCCAGCCCGACGAGCCCCACCGCACCTACTCCGCCGGCGACCATGTGCACGGCGCGGTAGTCCTGGTCATCACGAAGCCCATCCGCATCACCCACCTCGTCGTCGCCCTGCACGGCTTCGTGCGCGTCTTCAAGAGCCCCAACACCGGCGCCGACCAGCCGCTCGTGCCCAGCTCCGCCGCGCCCATCAAGGGGTACGCGCCGCTCTTCAACGATGAGCAGACACTTACCAGCGACGGCCGGCTCGACCCGGGGAGGTACGAGTTCAAGTTCAACCTCTTATTTCCTGCTGATGTGGCTCTCCCCAGCAGCATCGACGTATGTCCCCAAGCCCATATCCGCTCAATCGCCACCTTTACCCCTTCGCCCTGGAAATGGTCCACCTAACTTTGACGGCGCTTCTGTGTAGTTCGAACGAGGCACAGTCTCCTACAATATCACGGCCACCCTGACGCGCCCGACAAAGATCGCGCCGACAATACAGTGCGACCGGAAAGTCTCTCTCGTGGAGAAGGTGGATGTTGGGCTTCTGAATCCGCCTCGGCCTCGGACCATCTTCCTCGAACCCATCTCGAAAAAGACGCGCCGAAAGAAGCCTGTGCGGAATGATCGTCACCTACCCGCGGCGCGCGAACCCACAGTCGACCAGTCTTCGGACGTGGACTCGGTCGGGCGGTCGGTACTGTCGGAGGATCCGTCTCAGCGGCCGCAGTCCATCGCCCGGACCAACTCGGAGCATGTCGACGCGAGGAGTCTCTTTAGCGGGGACAGCAATTATAGTGCCAGCACCGGACTCAGCCTCACGCCCGCCGACGTGTTGTCGCAGACCTCGAATCCGCCTGGAGTGCGGGGTGCGAGCCTCGCGCAGCTTCAGGAGGTCGACGCGAAGACGATTACGACGACGATTGAGCTGCTGAAGGGCGGGTGCCTGCCGGGGGACATAATACCACTGAAAATCACGGTCCAGCATATAAAACGGATCAGGAGTATGCATGGCGTCATCGTGACCCTGTACAGGCAAGGACGCATCGATCCGAAGGCGCCACAACCATCGCCCTCCAATGCGTCCGGGATGGACCTACACTATACTACAAGCAGGGAGTCTCACAGCCGAGCGACGACGCGTACATATAGGAAGGATCTGTGTCAGACAGTGGCGCCGCTGATTATAGACCCCGTCTCGCTGGGCACGAGCGTGTCGGCGTCGGTCAAGGTTCCCGAGGACGCGTTCCCCACGATAAAGCATGTCCCCGGTGACATGATCAGCTTCCGATACCATCTCGAGGTCATCGTCGATCTCGGCGGGAAGTTGGAAGGGCAGCTACAAAGCAGCGGCGCGGGGCCGCAGACGCGATTCGGCGCCTTTGCGGCGAATGGGAGCGGGGAAGGGGGAAACACGATGTACACCTCGTGGTCGACAAACGTCATCAACACGGAGCACCTGCGGCGGGAGAAGGGGGTTATATATGACGGGTTCGAGCTCATTTTGGGGACACTTGACAGCTCGAGGTTACGGGGGAAGACGAGCTCGAAGCGGACCATGTACCACCCTAACGCGTCGGCCACCAGCCAGGAGGAGGCGTCCTCGCCTATGAGGAGAGATGCGCCGGGCTATGTGACGGCGAACGGGGACCACCATCCCTCGCCGCGGATCCCTAGTCGCAACTACTCTACGCCGCCGCCGCCGTTACGAGAAGAGCTGCCGGCGCCGGAGCTCTGTGAGCCTGACTCTCCCCCACCTCCTCCGCCGCCGGTAGAAGCCACCGCCCCTCCCGATCACCTATCGCACGATGGCCCGGCGCCGGCGTACATCCCACCGCCCAATCTACCCGACGTCAACACCCTCTCGGAGAAGGAGAGGGTGCGGCTGCAGGAACAGCGCCTATTACCCAGCCAGCCCCCGCGGAGCGCCTCCGACGCGGGACCCTCCGCGCCAGGCCCGTCGGCGCCAGAAGCCTCGGGGTCGGGACCGTCTGCACCGCTCGAGGATAACATATACGACGCGGACGACGGCCCATCCGCCCCGCCTCACGAACCCCCGCAAACGGAGCCCTCGGCGCCGACGCTGGATGATGTTGAGGCACCGCCCCCGTCTCGGGGCCGCATGGATAAACTCGAGATCGAGCGCCAGCGCCTCCTAAACGAGGCTAGCGCGCCGCCCGAGTTCCCTGACGACGCTCGGGCGTCTGGCAGCGGTGCGGGCACGAGTGCGCAGCAAGAAGCGGAGGAGCCCTCTGCGCCGGCGTTCTCGGAAGAGGATGAGTACGGCGCGCACTTTGCGTACAGCGCTGCTGGGCAGGGAGGTGCGGGGCCCTCGGAGCCGCTGCCGAGGTATGAGCGGTAGAGAGCGTCGTTCATGGGTATCTGGAGCTCTTGTTCTCGGGAGCAAAGCGTTGTCTATTTTTATTTTTTTTTTGTGCGGGGGCTCAGCTTTGGATCTAATGTCTCTGGACGGTGTTCTCGGGGCGTGGTTGGGGTTTCGGCATCGTATTCCTGATCTTTCATGTTTATGCATAAAAGTTTGTTGTAGGCGGGTGAGGGTTGTTTTCGGTTTGGGAATGCTCATACCCCCTCCATTTCTTCCGTTTTATTGAATGAATGAATAGTTCGCCTTTGATCCATGATGCAGGGGTTTGTGTAAGATGTCCAGGGGCGAATGTACAGTTCGAAGCAACTCGTGATCTGTTGCATGTGTCTTTCCGGTACCTGGGATCAAGTTACGCGAGAAGCGTCCAGAAGCTTGGGATTCCAGACGGTATGTCGTGTCGTTCCTTACGCGTCACGTAATTACGTGGGGATGCTTCCTTGGTAGGCGACGGAAACGAGGCTGTTTAGCAAAGACAGGGGTCCTTCTGTACTGTCGAGGTTGAGATCTATTGATTTTTTTTTTTTTTTTTTTGGGGGGGGGGGGGGGACTTTTCGGTTAAGTAAAAAAAAAAATGGTGGGAAC
>JAMFQS010000155.1:866-29898 GCA_025503055.1 Sordariomycetes sp. B11D1
TTTTTGGGGCCTTTCTTGTTGTTCAAACGTTTTCGGTCTTTGGGTTTTATTTCAAATTAATACCCCCCCCCCCCCCCCCCCCCCCCCCGGCCGCCACAACCACAACCATCATACACAGGATCCTCACGCCCTTTTATGGTTCCCGGCCGCTAACATGGGTCACTACCAGTCCTTGAAGGCCGCATCTGCCAAAAGCCAACGGCAAACCTGACGTGCTGCCTCCCGTGCCCGAGCACAGACTGGCTCTACCCCGCGCATTTCGACACGCTATCCGCGGCCGCCAACTGGATTAGTGTCGTGAGCGCCATGGCGTGCGTCTTCCTGCTACTCTCGTACATCTTCTTGCCTGTCGAGAAGACGGGGCGGCATTACCTGAACATCTCCATCGTGTGCGCCATCATTCTCATGAACGTGAGTCTCGCCTTCCCTCTTCTTCCCCCCCCCCTCCTTTTCCCCTACACCATATTTCAGCGGTCAGCGCCTGACGCGAACACCAGCTCGGCTTCATCATCCCCCTCGCGGCACAGCCCGAGCAATGCGTCAACGAGATAACCCCGCACGGCATGGAATCCAGCACCGTCTGCGCCGCCTCCGCCACCGCCCTCCTCTTCGGCGGCTTCGCGGGCGTGATGTGGGTCTTCCTCCGCTCCGTCTCGCTCCACCTGCAGATCTGGTGGCAGCAGTCCGTGGGCCGCCTATTCATGATCTTCTCGCACGCCTCGGGCTGGCTCGTTCCCTTCATTGTCGTGACGCTCGCCCTCGTCTTCAGCGGGGTGTCGTTCCGCTTTGGGGCGACGTGCCACATCAACCACAAGAACAGCCTCGCCGACTTTTGGATCCCGATCCTGCTGTTTGCGGGGCTGACTGTCCTGATTCAGTTCGCTACGCTAGGGTACTGTATCAAGGTTTACCTAGCGTCGTTGGCGGATACGAGCGCCTCGACGGAGGGGTCGGGGATGCCGACTACGTACACTGGGAGCATCCGGACCATGACGCCCAGGCAGGCGTACAGGCGTGTGAAGAGGGTCATCGCGCTGCAGTGGAAGGGCATCGCGATTGTGCTGATTATCATCGGCGACGTCATCTTCTTCTCCGTCGTGTTTGTGTTTTTGGACAATACCGTCGAGGACGTCAAGAACAACCCCGAGATCGGTCAGGACTGGATCGCGTGCCTGGTCACGGCCGTCGCGAACGGCGGCGGGAAAGAGGACTGTCTTGAAGAGAGGAGGAATCTGGTCGTCAACGAGGGCACCATCTTTGCGGTGCTGTTCCTGCTCGCTGTAAGAAATTATTCCCCCCCCCCCCCCCCCAAAAATCATATCCGTCGTCATCGCCCGAGACTTCCCGCTAACGCATCCAGGTCAACGGTCTCTTCCTCCTCTTCCTCCTCGGCCGCTGGACAATGGTAACCGGCTGGGCCGACCTCATCCGGTCCTTAGCCACGAAACCAAAGGGCGAGTTCGTCTCTGTCGACGCGCGCTACGACGTCAAGAATGACCATAGTTCGTATGAGATGCTATCCAAAGACCAGAGCGGCGTTGTAACGTCTCTCCCTCCAGTTCAGCTGTCGTCCCCTGCGAGCCCCCCGCCGCAGTCGCAGACGAGGTCAAAGAGCCCAGAGTACTATGGGCAGACGGCAAGATACCAGCCGCCGGCGAGGTCGTTCTCGAGCCCCAGGCCGCCGACGAGCCCCACGGGGTGGGACAGCGAGACGTCGTATGCGAGGCCGATGCAGGGGCAGAAGGGATACCAGGGGTATCAGAGTGGGCATGGGAGGGGGCCTTCGGCGGGGAGCTATCAGGGATACCAGTACGGGCATGGACGGGGCCCTTCGGCGGGGAGCTATCAGGGATATCAGTACGGGCATGGACGGGGCCCGTCGGCGGGGAGTTATCAGGGGTACCAGTATGGGCACGGAAGGGGGCCGTCGGTGGGGAGTGGGTACGAAGGGGATGGGAACGCGGATATGAACCCGCTGGGGATGAACAGGATATGAAGTGAGGGAGGTCAGGAGTGAGATCGCAGCCTACAGGCGGAGCGGTGCATCACTATCGACCGACATGACCCCTCCCCGAGGCGAGAACCAGTCCAGGCCAGGCCGGCCTCAAGCATCCGTTGCCGGGGCCACGAAACCACGACGGCACCAAGCAGCGGCAGCGAGCAGCTTCACCACAGCGCCGCGCCGTGGGTGCGCGAAGTCACCACACTATACCACGTCCGGGCCCGACGCCGGCGCGAGAGCGATGCATCACGGAAGGCGGGGGAAATCGATGGAAAATACCGACTGAGGGACACTTGACGACCTTTTTTTTTTCCTCTTTTCTTTGGTTTTCTTTTTCTTGGTGTATGTACATATAGGGCGGAGCGCGTTGCGCGAGGCGGCTTTTTCTCTCTTTTTGGGCGTTTGGGCTTGGGAGGACGTGTGTACGTACTATACCTCTTTGTATTAGCGGAGATGGAGATGAGATGAATACCCCGGCCGGGACTTGTATGTGCTGCTGCAACGCTGGGTATGCCGTGGCGTGTGATTGTTTCTGCTACGTGAAGTGACGGTTGTTGACATTGATTCTCGGTCCTCGAGGGCTGCGATATGTCGCGTCATTTCTAGCTCCGAGACTCTTCAAGAAGGGAGTTTGGTTGGCACAGAATGGTAGAGAGTCTGCCATGGAATACACCGAGAATAAGACGCGGGCTCTCGGGATCAGGGCGCATTGGACCGTCTCGCAGCGCGCGTAGTCGAGACATGACGTGCTGCCCCGGACGAGAAGGGAAGGTGGGGGCGCCGGGGGGAAAGCTTGGTTTGCTCAGCGCCATGAACAGGGGCCGCGTGGTATAACCCGGGGCGCGCCACGCCGGGGGCAGACGCCGCGATTACGTAGCTCCTGGGCTCTTGACCCCGATTCGCAGCTCGCGGGAGCTGACTTATCCTTTGATACCACCTTGAAATTCCCGGAGTCAGCGAGGGCATCGAGAGAAACAAGGTCGATGGCTCCAGCATCGATCGGCTCCAGGATCCAGAGGATGAGCCCCGGACCCACGCCCGTGCCTTCCAGGCGTCGCTAAGGCCAACCGACCCCTGCCGCCCATTCTTGCCATCGTCGTTCCGCACAACTTGGCCGGCTTTCTCCATCCTCACTTGTCCGCGATGGCGGCCGTCCTCGTTGAAACACGGCTGAACATACATTGAACAACAACTCCCCCTGCCCCCCTGCCTGCTTCCCCCCTTCCCCAACCTCGAAGGTATAGAAAAGAGAAGAAAAAAAAACAAAAAAAAAACAAAAAAAAAGAAAAAAAAAACAACGAAAAAATGCTCCTCATCCCCGCCCTCATCCTCCTGGCCCTCGCCGCCGCCCTCCTCTATAACCTCCACCGCACCGAAAAGGCCATCTCGCGCCCCGCGCCCCCGGACCCCTCCGCCATCGCCTTCTCCAAGTCCCCCCTCCCAGAGCCGGACCCGGAGTCCTTCCTCCCCTCCTACGCCCTCCCCCTCCGCACCCGCGGCCGCCATGTCGTCGACGCTAGCGGCCGCCGTTTCAAGCTCTCGTCCGTGAACTGGTACGGCGGCAGCGACGTCCTCTATATCCCCTCCGGCCTCGACGTGCGGCACCGCTCCGAAATCGCCAGGACTATCCGGCGGCTGGGCTTCAACTCGGTGCGGCTGCCGTACTCGGACGAGATGGTGATGAAGGACCCGCCCGTCGCCGACGCGCTGCTGGCCGCGAACCCGGACCTGGTGGGGAAATCGGCGCTCGATATCTTCGAGGCCGTGGTCCGCGCCCTGACGGCCGAGGGGATAGGTGTCGTCGTCAACAATCACATCACGAGCGCGGCGTGGTGCTGCGGCGCGGACCCCTGCGACGCCGGGTGGCAGAATGACCACCTAGGCCGCCTGTGCCGCGTCTCGCAGACGGAGGAGGACTGGATCGTCCACTGGGAGGTCCTCATGCGCCGGGTGGCTGACGACCCCCTCGTCATCGGCGCGGACCTGCGAAACGAGGTGCGCGGCGTGTGGGGGACCATGCCCTGGGAGCGCTGGGCGCCCGCCGCAGAACGCTGCGGCCGCCGCCTCCAGGCCATAAAGCCCGACTGGCTCATCATCGTGGGCGGGACGGAGTCGGGGAACGACCTCCGCGGCGTGGCGCGCCGCCCCGTCGTCCTGCCGCTCCCCGACAAGGTCGTCTACTCGAGCCACGTATACGCGTGGTCCGGCTGGGGCGACCGCGGGGGCCGGTACTCGCAGCGGCCCTACGCGTCGTTCGAGCGCGCCATGCGCGAGAAGTGGGGGTATCTCCTCGACGGGGACGAGGCGCCCGTCTGGGTCGGGGAGTTTGGGGCGCCGTCGCGCGCGAGCGCCGGGGACGCGAATTACTGGCGGAACCTGATGCGGTATCTCGGCAAGGTGGATGCGGACTTTGGATACTGGGCTGTTAATCCGCGGAAGCCCGGGGGGAACGAGGTCGAGACGTATGGGCTTGTGAAGGACGATTGGGTGACGCCTGTTTTGGATTATCGGATGAGGGACATGGTAGAGCTGATGAAGCTGAAGGAGAAGGCTTGACGATGTTTCGTTCATGGCTTGGAGTCGGGCGTTTTTTTTGTTTTTTTTTTTTTTTTTCGAAGACCTTTGGTTGGCCCTTTGGGATGACGATCCTTTGGTTGCCATGTTGTGTGTGTATGTGACATCAGGGCCGTACATTGAGATAATGATTGCGCCTAGATAGAGCAGATGAACGGTTGTCTATCCTAATAAACATGCAAGACTGCGACACCAGAACACCAAACTCACTCTAGCAGAGCAACCACCCAACCTCTATCCTCCTAGAAAGACCCGCCGACGGAAGGCAGAGAAACGATACCCGGGACGGGGCTCACACCCTCTTCCCCTGCTTCAGCATGTCCGACACCTTGGGCGGCAGCACCAGCGCGCTCCTATCGTTGCGCCGGTAAAAGTCGACCAGCATCATGGCCGTCCTGTCGGGGAGGTCCTCGTGGACGAAGTGGCCCGCCTCGGGGAAGACCTGCAGCGCGTACTTGCCTATGCCCGACCCAGTCAGCACCTACATCTTTCTGACGCGTCACAGCGAGGAGATAAAGGCACTACGCAAGGGAAAATGGCGCTGAAAGGGGCTGGGCTAGACTCACCCTGCATCTGCCCAATCGTCAGCTCAGTGTCAAGCCGGTCCGTCCCCGCCAAAAGAAGCAGCTTCCCGCCCCTCGCCCCCAGAAACTTCTTGCTCAGCCCCGAGAACCACCCCTCCCAGAACCGCTGCGTGGCCGCCAGGTCCGTCCTCCACCGCCATGCGCGCGGGCCCTCGCCGTCCTTAGCAAGCAGCGCCGGCACCGAAGTCCGCGCCGAGGTCGAGTTCCTCAGCGTGCGGCTCCGCACGTGCCAGTCGATTCCCGACTCGAGGGAGGGGAAGCCCGAGGGGCGGGTGGAGAGGTAGGTGATCATGCTCTGCAGGGCGTCCATGGCGGAACCCTCGACGACGTCTAGGACAGCGAAACCGAGGACCGAGGCGCCGAGGTCGCCCCTCTTGGCGAGGTTCGTGACGACTGCGCCGCCTAGCGAGTGGCCCACCAGCACGACGGGCGGCAGAGTTTCCCATCCCATCGTCTCCTCCGTTGCGCGGACCACGAAGAGCAGGTCGTCCGTCAGCGCCTCGAGGGAAAGGTCCAGCTCGTCCGACTCCTGGGTTGTTGAGCCGTGCCCGCGCGCATCGACGGAGAGCATGCCCGCAGCGGGGAGGAGCTTGCGGATCTCGGAGGAGAGCACGGCGAAGGAGAGGCCCGAGGAGCCGGCGCCGTGGTGGAAGATGAAGAGCGGGGACTTGGAGGTTGGTGCGGCGGGGGAGTTGAGGTAGGCGTGGTGGTTTACGTTTGTGGTGGGCGACTTGAAGTGGAGGTCGCGCTCGAAGTATGTCGTCCAGGGTATCTGCTCGAGGGGTTTGGCGCGCCTGGTTCTACAAGGGTCAGCTTGCATGAAGTGAGGGTCCGAGTGAGCCCACCCTCCCTGTTCCTGCCCGTGTGTTGGTTCTTCTGACATCCTGGCCCATGCCGGCGGATACTTCAGCCGCACACCAGTTGTGTGTTCCCAATCACAGTTCTTCTGTCTCTTTACGGCAACCCAGGTTGACCTCTCTTGTATGATGAGCAAGGAACGGAGCGGAGCACCTACGCCTTCGGCCTCGCAAACAGCCCCTGTCCAGTACTAGGCACCACAGTCCCCGTCGAGCTCGCCGAGCTAGCCGAGCTCGCAGATCCCGAGTCGTCATCCCATTGTGCTGGGATCGCCTCCTCCTCGCCCCCTTCTTCGCCCGCCTCATCAAAGCCGTTTAGCGTTGAGAGCTTGGCTTTCGCCCACGCCTTCTGGAGGTCGCTCATGTTAACTATTGAGTAGTTGTACGGCTGTACAGGTGTATATAGAATGGGTGAAATATGAGTACGAATGTGGTTGATGATGTGGAAGCTTGAATGCTGTGTCATCCGGCGTTCAATTCCGGGCTTCGGGGCAAGGTGAGGTCGAGGTGAGCTCTGAGCGTCGCGGGGTAGTGGGGCAATTTCCACAGGTGCCAAGACAACCACACACACCCCTGTCAACAACTGCCACGGCCCGCTCTCCCTTCCATGAGCAAAAGACCCACATCCAAGCTCCTCGCAAATATTTCTTCACCAGAAAACCTCACCTTTCCACCTCCCAACTTCACCCCAACCCAACCCCCATCCCACCGCCCACCATCCCACGCCAAACGGTACGTCGACTCCTGATTCTATGCTTACAATCTACCCCCCCTTCCCCAGCCCCTGATGAGATCAACAACCAAACAGGTATAGGAAGAGCCGTCTGAGACGACCCCCGGGACGCCAATTCATCCCGAAGGTTGTTCCCCTTCGGGGGGGCCGCCTTCTCGCCGTCCAACTCTGCTTGCCGATGGGCCTGTATCGTCATATGCTGCGCCTGGCAACGCGGGGGGATAGGCGGGTGGGGTGTGGTGCTTTCAACTGGTTTTCTGAGGCTTCTCATCTAGTCATATCTTCTCGACGCTTTCTTGGCTTCGACGAGGCTGACTTTATATAAATAGGTTCTTACCGGTTGGAAGGATGATGGCCAGGGGTGGGAGGATGGGTTAGGAAAGCTCACATAGCTTGATTGATGAATTATGAATGATGAATTCAGCTCTTGGTTTGAAACGCCCTAGAACTCCTAGCTGTTCCCGCTACTTGATAAATTACAACGTGCCTCCGTGACAAGCGTGACTCCATCATTCCTCCTCACTATCCTCAATCACCTTCCTCCCCCTTTGCGTAAGTCGCACCTGCGTCCCTTCGTCGTCGCTGAAAACATCATCGTCCGAGTCAACGACCCACGCCTGCTTGTGCGGTGTCGGCTTGGCTGGCGTTTCCACGAGCTGGCTCAGCGTCGGCATCTCCTCGTCACTGTCCAGCGGCTCCACGGCTACCTCGCTTCTCTTCGATGCTTTGGACGCTTTGGACGCCTGGGCCTTGGGGCTCTCCCACGAATCGGAAACGATGAAGTCCTCCAGGTCTTCTCCCCCATCGTTCTCGTTCTCTGGGATTTCCTCGTCCGACCAACATGCGTCGCCCCCATAGCTCGGGGTTTGCTCGAATGTGTTCTTCTTCTGCTTCCTCTTTCTAGATGGTCGATTTGCGCCTTCCTCCTCCGGAGCCCACCATTGTCTCTTGGTTTTCGGTTGGATCTGGATCACCTCCACTTCCTCGTCCGGAACCCGGGTCCGCTTCTTGCTCTTCGGTTCGAGCTGCACCACCTCAACGTCCTCCTGTTCCGGAACATGTATCCGATTCCTGCTCTCCGATTCCGCCTGGAACTCATCGTCCGTATCGACCTGCTCCCGAGTTGCGAGTTGCTTGTACGGCGGCGGATCCAAAGGTGGATACTCCGTCTCTACGTCTTTGAGAGCCGCTATCTTTGCCAGCATCTTCACCGTCCGCTTCGTGTACTCACCGTGCTTGACACGAGCCGTGGGCCGCAACACCCTCTGCAACTCGGGAAAGGCGTTCATCCGGACGGTAATGACGCTCGACTGCTTCCCGGGCACAAGCTGGTAGAGCGTCTTAAACTCACTCTGCTGCGCCGGCGTGAGAGCCACCGACTCTAGAGGCGGCACGTCGGCGACATCATCCGTCTCCAGCGGGTCCGGTGTCTTCTGGCGAGGCTTCTTCTTCACCGGTTTCCCGATCGCCGACGCCTTCATGAAACCCGTGGGAACCCCATCCGGCATGTGGAACTTCTTGGGTGGCTTCTTCTTAGGCCCCCTCGTCTTCTTCGGCTCTGGGAGGCCCTGGACCTGTGTGTTCTCTAACGGGATGTCGATGTGTCTCTTGTCGACTTCCGGCTTGACGCCCCGTGGTACTATCCTCGTGGAGATGTCGTGCCGGAATTCAAACCTGCTGCCCTCGCAAATGAGTTTCTGCATAGCTGAGTACGAGTCCTTAGACTTGGCGTAGTTGTCCTCTTCTTTGCCGCGCATGAGAAGCAGGATGATTCTCCCCGCACGCTTTCGGCCAGTCCTGCCCATGCGCTGCAGCATCCTGATCGGTGACGATGATGCGTCATAACAGACGATGAGGTCGACTTGCCCGATATCTAGGCCTTCCTCTCCGATGGACGTGGCGACGAGGACGTTGAATTCTCCGGCCTTGAAATCGTCGATCGCCTTGATCTGCTGTGCTTGCTTCATACCCTCTGACCGCTTCGAGTCCGCCTGGCCCACGAACACCCTCGCTCGTATCATGGGTTTGTGCATGTTGAGGATGCGGACGATTTCCTCTGCACTGTCTCGGTATTCCGCGAATACAATGACTTTGGTGGATTGCGTGGGATTGTCCATAAAATGGTTCAGGATCCTGTCGGAGAGGACGACAAGCTTCGGGTGTCCAGTAAAGTCCGGAGCCATCAACCACTTGTCAATGGTGTCCATCATCTCGACGAAGTTCTTGTCCTTGACGAGGCCAAGCCGGTATTTCGAACCCTTCTGGCCCCTTGCCTCCACCTCGGCTCTAAATGTAGCTAGGGTATCGAAGAACGGCTTGATACCATGAAAGTTGAGAAGCTTGATAGAGTGGGCAATGCTCTGCAGCACGCTGAAAACGGCCCTCAGCATGTTTTGGACGCCTGGATTCGCGTTCCGGCCCGGCCCCTTGTAATAATCTTGTTGTGCCTTGACGAGGCCGTAAGTTGTGAGAGACATGGCATCACGCCCCCAATAGATATTTTGGCTCGAGAGCTTGTCAACTAGCGGCTGAAGCGCCTTGCTAAAGAGATCCCTGATTTGATTGATCTCATCAGAGGCATCGAGGACCTCGGTCTCGACATCCCGGCGATGGACGTACTGCCGGATGTCCATCGACTCCTCCGTCCGGATCTCGATGTGGGAGATGCCCATGTTATCGATCACTTCCTGGACTGTCTCAATCTTTGATCCGGGCGTGGCTGTCAGAGCCAACACCCGGATACTCTTGGAGAAGCGACGAATGAACTTGATCACCTTGGCGTACGCATACTCCCCTACAGCACGATGGGCCTCGTCGACGACAAGAAGTACAATCCTCTTTGGATCCGCCATTCCGCTGCATAGATCGTTATGGAGCGTCTGAGGCGTCATGAAGAAAACACGTTTTGAGAGCCACTCTTCGCATCGGAGACCAGGCGAGATCTCGCCCGTGAGAAGCGTGGTGTCCGAGCGGGGAATCCCAACAATGTCGAAACACGCCTCTACCTGCTGCGACACGAGGGGCTTCGTCGGCGCGACGAAGACGATCTGAGCGGACTTTGTCCAACGGTAAAAGTTCAGCATGACCGTCGCCGCGATGAAGGTCTTTCCGAGGCCGGTGGGCAGAGCAACTAGTGTGTTGTTGAAGAGGCTGTTACTGACGATACTGTACTGGTAATCACGGATGGCGCCGAGGTTCGTGGGGTACACCCAGGTTTTGAGCGCCTCGTGGTCCAGCTCGTGGTGGGTTGGAGCTTCCGTGTTGTCGCCGCGGTACACCCCTCGCGGGGCTGCGTACGACAAAGGCTCAAAGTCGTCATCGTCGAGGAAATCGCCGTCAAGAGTGGTCTGGCGGCGAAGTTGTCCCTGGGTAGGCGGATTCGAGGTGTTATGGCGCGGGATCGAGATAACGCGCTGGAGTGTTCGCGCGGGTCTTGGCTGGGCTGAGGCATTGGAATCAACACGCGCGGCGGAAGAGAAGGAGCTCGATGGGGTACAGTCTATCTGCTTCTGGGTCTGCGAAAAAGCAGAAGATGTTGATGAGGCGGCATTGAGAGCTTCGTCGGCAGCCAGCAGAAGCTCGTCGTCGCCTATGTCATCGTCAAGATAGTCGTCGTCCATGGTGGCGGCTCAGACGGTCAGTACCTGTGACGAAACCGCTTCTCAAGAAGGTAGGCTTTTCCTGATGGAGTCCATCTTCCCTTCACACGTTTTGGTGTCTAATTATGACAAGCCACAGGCACGGTACTGGCTGTCTTGCTGAGAAGCCGGGGTTGAGACGCGAAGACGCGAACGGCTGAGAGTGCTCAGCGAGATACACGAAACCGTCGCTTTGTCACGTGATCACGAGTGACTGAGCAAGTCGCAAACTATAATTTGGTTCACAACATTACAGAGCGATGAATCGAAATCGCTCAGGTCGTATGTTTCAACTTGCAATTACTCTTCTAAGTCTTCCTAGCTGTATATCGTGTACCTTCTCCTTTGACTCCATTGGACAGTACTTGAGCGGTGCTTGAGTAGCCAAAGGTATCACGTGATTTAGGTTAGTATCTGCCTCGTTTGGTTGCTTGATGCTGAAGCTGCAGGCACCGTGAAGATATTAGTCATCTGCCTTAGTCCTGCATCCTCGACAATGCAACTTTGTGCTCGAGTCGCAAGGCAGCCGTGACGTTTTAGCATTCTCTCGTTGGAGGCTTGCACACACCAGCCCGGCTCCAGCTCTTTATTGCCTTGAACATACCATACCAATTCTCACACGAGAAGCAAAAGAGACTGGAGTATACATACTGCGCATTCGCGCCATCTTTATACCCTTGAGCACATATCCAGCATATCGCAATCCTCGCATCGCAATCTTCTCACCCTGCGAGCCACCTTGAACGCGCCGACTTCGACCTTCACCCCACTGTCCATTCTCGACCCGAAACGCTCGATAACCTCTTTCAACCTACCGATGGCGCCTCCTCGAGGGCCGCGCGGCGGCGCTACCCGCACAAGCCGGAACCAGGCTGGCCGTAACGTCACGCGAACCAGCAGTCGCGGCGGCATCCAAAAACGGAAAAACGCCTCCAAGACAGACATGGACGGTGACCTTGATATGGATGGGGAAGGTCGCCGCGCAAAGAGATCAGCCGCTGGAGACACGAACGCATCGAAATCCTCGAGGTCCACCCGAAGCTCGACCGCGGCGTCGAACAGGCAGGCCGAGGCCTTGGTCCGTCACCTCAACGGGAACCCTTCTATGGCCTCCCGGGTATCCACTTCGAAGCGTGGCTCGCAAAGGACAACTCCAGGTCTTGCGTGGCTGGTGGTGAAGGGGCTGAAAGAGAGCAAGGCTGCCAGCAACCCGGGCGGTGGTGTGCAGGACCTACTCCGGTTCCTCGAACGAAAGGCCTCAGGCCTGGCGGATCGAAAGTCGACGAGAACAATAGCGATAAAGCAGGTGAGTACCTCCCACCCGAGAAGTTCGGGGGAGGTTCGAATGCGATGCCGATGGTCAAACCTCGCCTGAAATGACCTACTCTACAACGCGAGCGACAAACTCCACCATACTGGCTGCTCGAGCCTCTCACAGTCCGGCTCGACCCCACTCTGCTAACCCCCTCCCCTGCTAACGTCACAATTCAGCATCGCGTCCAAGGCGATTGCGTCCTTGTGGGCGCCTCAAAGGATGACTCCGAGGAGATCCTGAAGCTCAACAGCTTCAACTTCGCCGGCGCAACCCTAGCGATAACCATGAAAGAGGAGGACGGCGCAGCCCCGGAGGCTTCTTCACACGCACAGATGCTCAGGGAGCATCTCCAGTCGATACTAAGCAATCGATATGTTGGCCCCGCCAAACTCCTGAAGCTGGATGCCCTTAGTGCGGACCCGGCCATCAGGGAGGCCGGCCTGCTCGATAGCTCAGAACGTGCCGAGAAGATGTTTAGGGCGCTCATGAGAGTCTGCGACGATCTCTTCAAGACCCGCAAGGACAAAAATGAGGCCATCGAGAGCATCAGCGTGGCCAACAACGGCGTAGACAACCTGACCCAGGTATCGACCCTGGCGGACACATTCCCTGACCTCCTCAACCTTGACCTCAGCGGAAATAGCCTGCCCAACATTGACAGCCTCAAGGCGCTGAAGGGGAGGTTCCGCAAACTCCGCGCCCTGTACTTGACGAACAACCCTATCGAAGCGAGCCAGCCGGAGTACAAGGCCACCATCCTCGAATGGTTCCCGACCCTGCTCGACCTCAACGGAGTCCAAGTCCGGACTCCCGAACAAGCCGCGGCGGCGGTTGCCGCGACGCTCCCCAAGGCCTTCCCGCAGAACGGACCAGATTTCCGCGATGCCAACGCCATCGGCGAGAACTTCCTTCTCGATTTCTTCACCAACTATGACGGTGACAGACCGTCTCTTGCGAACAAGTACTACGATCAGTCAAGCAACTTCTCCCTAGCCATCGACACCAACTCTATTCGAGACCCCAGCTTGCCAGCCCCACTTCCGTGGGCACCTTACCTCAAGTTCTCGCGGAACCTCACTCGGATCACCCACACCGGGCCGCGCGTTCAACGACTATTCAAGGGCACGAGTGTCATCTCAGAACTCTGGCAAGGGCTGCCGCCCACGAAGCATCCCGACCTGAAGCAAGAGGTCAACAAGTACATCATGGACTGCCACGTCCTGCCCGGTCTCGCCGACCCCAGCGGTCAAAGCCATGGGGTCGATGGCTTAATCGTCACGATACACGGAGAGTTCGACGAGTTCGACAAGGCCACGGGGAAGACCGGTAAGCGGAGCTTCTCGCGCACGTTCGTGCTCGGCCCCGGACTCCCCGGCAAGAACCCGATCCGGGTGATCAACGACATGGTGTGCCTCCGAGCACACAGTCCGCTGCCTGATCTCTTCGGGGCTGCGGCGGTTGCGGTGCCCGCTCCTCCTAGCGACGCCGAACAACAACAACGGGCGGCGATGGTTGTGGAACTGGCCAGGCAAACCGGCATGACGCCGCCCTATGCGGAACTGTGTCTGTCGGATGCATCCGTTGGGTGGAACTTTGACAAGGCCCTCGTCGTCTTTAATGAAAGAAAGGTAAGAGCAGCAGCGCCTGTTGGACTTTTTAAAGCTATTGAAGGATTGTCTTGGGAAATGTCTTGAAACTGACACATGTCTTAGGCACAACTGCCGAGTGAAGCATTTGTTGCGGGGCCAGCTGTCCAAGGCTAGGCGCCGCCGGGATCGGAGAATGGGGATATGGAGATGGGGGGCGAAGAAAGGTAGGAGAAGACCAGGCGGCTTCTCGGTTGAAAAGTGTGGCCAGATTGGGTATTCTAGAGAGGCGGCGGTCCTCGGGCGTTAAACGGACGGTCCTCGTGGACCCTTTCTTTTCTTTTCTTTCGGTGGCACATGTTTAGGGGTTTCTCTGCATTTTTGGACTCTCCTTTGTCCGGATTCGGGCGCTTGGAATGGCGGGGGCGAGACTGGAAAAGGGGCGGCATCAGCATTTCACGAAGGTCTCTCGGTAGACAAAATCTGCATCAGCGGGGTGGTCTGTTTCTGCTTTTTTTTGTGGCAAAGTCACTTCGGCGTACTTTTCTTTCTCCTTCTTTTTACTTTTTTTGCCTAATACATGTCTTCGTGACAAGTGACGGGCCGAATTTGAGAGACGCAAGCATGACATGCTGGTGAGTCTCTATATGCTGACTTGAATTTGCTGATGCCGCACCCGCTGGAGAGTCAGGTTGAGGGGCTGAGTGAGGGCGAATGTGAATGGGAGGGAGGGAAATGGAATGGAATGAGACTGTTGTTCACGAGACTATATTGTTTTGAGTGTCTCTTGTGTGGTCAGGGATGGGGTTCCAGTTGGAGGGACAGATTGAGAAATGGAAATCAACTACGAGGCCATCGCCGAATGTGTCTAGCCAACCAACCTCTCGCAGGCCCCGTAGACGTGAAATATGGATACTTGCTCAGTCACCATCACGGAAGCAACGGCGCTCCGACTGCGTCCATGTAAAAGTACGAGTGTACGCGCCCGCTCTGCGCCTCGGACGCCCCAGTCAAGGACGCCGTCCCATACCGGGCGATCCGGGGTAGGGCCAATGAGGCGGCCGAAGACGAAATTCGCAGTCGGCACTGGTAGGCTGAAGTGCCCAATGAGGATTTCAGATGATGGTCTTCATGGGGGCCAAGGAGCGTGCAGGGCGCTACGGATGAGATGGTTCGGGGGAAAAGGAGGCGTGACGGGCGGGATGAGGTCATTGGGCAGAACGGGCCTTCAACTGACCTGTGATGGCGCCTGTTCCTGGGCGTATGAGAGGAGGGGCTTGCTTCTGTGAAGATCGCGATCTCGTTGGCCTGCCGGCTCGAAGATTCTAGCGGATCATGGCAGGAGGTCAAGGCTGGACGCGCCCCCCGCCCCCCTCAACTGAACTGGCGGGAAAGACACGAACTTGACTGCAACCCTACATGTGCCGCCCGGTCCCACCCGACTGGCAACCAGTTGTCTCAGCGTCGACCCGCACGAGGGCTTCTTTCCGCTGTCACGACGGACGGGAACGGCTTCCTTCTCGATCCTTCGGGGCTCTTAAACACGCGCCCACGTGTCGCCGAACCTCGCGTCGGCAAGGATTCTCGCCTCTGGAAGATGCGAGATGAAGGGGGGCGCGGCCGTGCGGCGGGACGCTGCCCCTTTCGGGACGCCCGAGTCCGTCCCTGGGAGGGACAGGGCTCGGGGATGCTCTCTTCCGCCCGGCGCTTGTGGAGGCGCGTGCGAGCCGGGCCTTTTGGCGTTCGGGGGCGTTCGACGACGGAAAACGTCTGAGGGAGAGGGGATGGGCATGTTTGGCCAAGAGCGTAGGGGGATGGCTGGGCGCCATGTGCCTGGAGGGGTGACAGCAAGAACGCCAAAGGCGGTTGAAACGCCTGGAACCACTCAAAGCGCCCGGGCGCATACTAGTTCATAGTGTGTACTGTATAGCCCCTCCTCGGTAGGGTTTCATGCATAATGCGGCACATCATGACATAAATCCGTTACGACTTTATTCAAACCGGCGCATAACCCACCTCGGGAAAACTTCACCCCAAACCCTCGTACTCGGTATCAAGCGTCATGAGATCGCAACGGCCTCGCGCGCTCTCATCGCCAAGTCTCTTCCGCGATCGCGCCACCCGATCGCAATAAGCCCACCCCGGCGCTCCACACGGCGGGGGCTGGCGAAGCCCTCGGCGCCCCGTCCCTGGAAGTTCGAACGGGCGAGGACCCTGCAGGGAAGGGGCGCTAGCGCGTTTCAGGACGAGTGCGCGAGCGGACTGTGTGGGCTCTCGAACGGGAACCCCACACTGGACCGACCGGGCGGTCCTCTTCTCGTCGCGCTCTTGCGCGTGTGCACCGGGCGGATGACTCGGGCGGCGCAGGTGGGCTCAAGGTGCTTCAGGGCGGGATGCAATGTGAGCGGGTGTCCTCACCGACGGACGTTCTATCCGTGGATCTTGGCGTCATTCGCTCGAATCGCGGGATTCATGCATACACGCTAGCCGGTTTGTAGCCAAGTCTTAGACCAAAGCCACGTCCTGGCCTCTAAACCGCTTCCCCGGATTTGAAGTCTCGCGTCAGACATGTCGATGAGAATCATTAAACTGCAAAGGGCCGATTCATACGCCGTGTTTAATCAGTGCAGCCGACGTCGAAACCGTCAGACTCATCGAGAACCGAGGGCAGAGAGTGGCTCCTTACCCAAGCGACAATGAATAAGCGACGACCGGGATTGAAATTGCCTGTTTATGGGCGGAGAATCGGATCCCCGTGTCCCATGAATTGCGAGTGCCGCGGATCGGCGTGATTTGCGCGAATAATCCTCCGCCTCCCGCGCAACATGACGGATCTAGAGGAAGAATTAGAGAAGACGCATTGACGAGCAGTTCGTGATGTTCTCGTCGTTATGATGGTCTGAAAGCTTGTCCCGTCGGTCGCAGTATTGGCCCATATTCGTACTCGCTATTTCCGCCTCGTGGGTTCTTGGCCGACTTTCTCGACCTGTTTTCCTGGGATCAGGCAGGGATTACGGACGTTCTTGCCGGAAATGGCGTGTCTGATTGGTTTGGATGCAACGTACCCCTTTTCGCACGTCACGGCCTCCTTTCGCCAATGCGATGCGGTCATCAAGTATCGTGGTACTCTTCCACGTTCATTCATGGCCGTGGGATCGGTGAAATTGCAGGTACCGATGCGCCAAGGTGTACATGGATCAGGCCGGGGATCCCCTGGTCCGTTTCCAAATTTGGAAGGTACTGACGATCCTCATTGGCCAATGGCCGCGTCTAAGCCTGCTTACTCCTGCCCCAGAGGTTCCACTTGTTCTTGGTCCCCTGTAGCTCCTTCCTCCAGTCTCTCCACCGCTGGGATATGGAGTTGACGAGGAGAGCCCGCTGTAAACGGTCGCTAGCCAGAGCCAAGGCCTCTCCCCTGCTCTACATCGCCTCCCCTCTCTCACCCTCCCCTGTCGACTGTCTTTCAGGTCGCATCGGCAGCGTGAGACGTTGCGTTCGCTCCCGGATCCAGATCCCTCACTGAGTCCTCCCTCATTTCCCTCTCCCACCTATCCGGGCAAAGGTCCGCCCGCACCCCCCGAAGGCCAAGCACTGGCCACCTGGAGTTGCTGCGCTGCGCCCTCCTCGCCCGTCACCTCAGGCTTTGGGACGCTCCGACGCATCCTCTTCCGCTTCCCTCCTTTCCGAGGCACCCACGAACCGTCGTTCCTTTCTTTGTTTCCTCGAGTCTTACGGCCCGTGACAAGGTCGTGAACGGAGAAGAATACCGTGTATTCGACACGGCGCTCCCGTTCCTTCGATCTTTTGACTGATCTTTTGGTTTGCGATAAGTAGTGCCTGGTGGCATAGGAAAACGGTACGAGCACGACCCCATATCCGCCCGTTTCCTCCGAGACCTGCGACACTCGCGGCTTCAGGTCTTGGACTGCTCACCACCCGACCCGTCACACCACACACGAACGGGATAAACAGATACTGGGCCAAGCATTGTTCTGTGTGTCATCTAACGGTGTCGTGGCTGCAGAAATCCCCGATCGTGAGCGTTGTTTCTATTCTCCAACAGACGCAGTCTGGACTGTCGACATTCATTTTCCATCCCTCCATCGACTCTCGATTCAAGGGCGGACATTTTTGGACGCCATCTGAAGCCACCTCGAAAGACGCGGACCTTACTCTCTAGTTCACCCCGAAGCCATTCATTTTCGACACCGGGCGAGACCCGTTTACGACGAACAGAAATCATTCCGACCCCTACGCGATGCTGTGACGCCTCGGCTTCACTTAGACTTGCGGCAACATTTCCGAACTCTTGAGTAAATTCGCGCCGCCGAGTCAAAAGCATCGGGGCCAAATTTGCCCTCAGCATGTCGGTACCGGAGCCACCGGTCCCGCTGGACGACATATGTGCCGTCATATACGATAATGCTCTGTACACCTTTTCCGAAGATGCTTTCCTGCGGCTCGAATTAGCACCCGGCGCAAAGTGGGAGACGTTGTCACCTGGTGTTCCGGTGAAGGGGGGTGTCTGTGTCGGGTCGACGCCTGCGGATGCGGACCAGGCCGGCCTGTACATTGTTGGCGGAGTCGCCTCTGACGATGGTTATCGGGGTCTACAAAAGTTTACCTATTCTACCGAAGAGTGGGAGTCGATAAACATTCCATCCGAGGATCTGAAGGGACGACGATGGCACGGAGCTACCTATATAAGCAGTTCCGATACCATCATGGTCTACGCCGGCACCCGCGAAGACGTGCAGCATCCTTCCTCGGAGACATTTACGATCAGCGCAAAGGCTCCTTACGGACTCGAGTCCTTCCCGTCTAGTGCACCGCTGGCTGTATCTCCCCTGTTATTGCCATGGTCTGCGACGGACGCGCTCATGGTTGGCGGGGACCTGACTAACAGACGTGCCATGTTGTTCAACCCCGAGACCTCTTGGAGGGATTCCGGCGCCACGATGGCTGACCCCATCCCCAAGGATGCCGGTGCCATCAAGGCAGTTGTTATCGACGGGGATGACGGGAGCAAGAGCTTGATTACATTCGACATGACTCAGTCTCCGAATGTCGTCAACCGAATCGCTCTTGTGGATGGCAACGGCACGCCGATGGAGAACTCGCCAACCCTGGTTCCGAGGAACGGTAGACTTGCCGCCCGCCAATCTGACGACGCCGACGACGACAACGAAACGAAACCGCTGACCCTCGACAACTGGCCCGAGTACGACGGCGACCTTGCGCCGGAGAAGGCGAGGACCAACTACGCTGCAGCCCAGGGCCCCGACGGCATGGTTGTTTTCGTTGGTGGTGATGATGACAACGTCCTTCAGATGTTCAATGCACGGGAGAACGCCTGGGTGGAGCCGTCGCGCGCGTTCGAGGACCAAGAGAGGCTCGGCACTCTCTCGGCTTCCAGCTCTGTGTCTAGCAGTACGACAGCCACATCGCTGTCGACGTCTTCGGCCACGTCTTCATCCTCGGCGTCAACCTTGACGTCGTCTTCAACTCCTGAAAGTGCGGGTGGAGACAGCGATGACGACGGCGGCATGGATTCCAACACCATTCTGGGCATTGTCCTAGGAACAGTTCTGGGCGTCATGGTGCTGCTGGGCTTGCTTCTGTTCCTGATACGCCGCAAGAGGTCGAAGAAGCTGGGGACCTCTGGCGCAAACGCGCCGTCGGATGACGAGAAGGGCGGCCAGGCTGCTCGAGCGGTGCCAAACGTCGCCCCGAGGAGTTACGGGCAGGGGCATTACCCGCAGAACTCCACCGATTCGTACTCATCCATGGCAATCCTCATGGGTAAGGTGAACCAACAAAACAAGCACCTCAATAGGAAGCCAAGCACCGGGACGCACCGCAGCTCGATGAGCAGCATCTTCAACAAGGAATTCAAGAGTACGATCAGCAAGCCCATGCCACATAACGACGGCTTTGCGTCGCCGCAGTATTCTGAAAAGGAGATGGAGGCCGGCGACCGCATCACCGTCTTCGGACCCAGTCTTTCGCAGAGAGTGGCTCCGCCTCGGCCCCCGCGCGGTAGCGCGACGCTGGGCGTACCGCCCCTGCGTCCCGACGCGGCCCCCGCGGACCCGAATGAGCGCAGGAGCTCGGGATGGAACCGATACTGGTCGGGCGGAAGTGCGCTCAACATACTCGGGTTTGGCAATGGAAAGCGAGGAACGGTGGCCTCAGACCAGAGCTCAAAGTACTCGGACAACAAACTCAACAGGGTCACGCAGGATTCCGCCACCGTTCCCCCCCTACGCATTGAGCCGTTTGACGGACCGCCGGAGCTCAACCGCGTAAACTCGGGGAGCCCGACGGTGACCCAAGCTCCCGTTCAGCTCCCTACGAAGGTCGGTATGGCGGGCAAGATCGAGCGGCCGATGTCAAATGCATCATCGGGTTATTCGAGTGGGATTCCAGAGAGCATATACGACACCTGGGACCCCACGGAGGCGAAGAAGCCGTGGGGGACCGACCGGGCACCCACCTCGGCATACGGTGGAAACCCCTACGGACAGCCTTCGTCATTTGAGCCCAGCTCTACCAGTGGAGCCCGTAACATCGGGATCAGCCAGCAGCCTAAGCTTGACAAGGCGAAGGCGTCAACCGATATGAGCTGGCTCAACATCAACGCGAACAACCGAGGATGATGGACATATCAACTTGGTACACTCATCTTGAAACGCACCGAATGTGTGCGACTCGCGCATCTCTTGCAGTTTCCCGCTGAGCGTTTTCGTCTTGTTTCTGCCGTTGCGATGGACGATTCTCTTTTACTGATTCAGCGCGAGCGCCATAATCCAAACCGAAAAAGTCGTGTCATTTTGCCATCTTGTCATCTCACGCATTTCTGTCGACAGCTCGCCTTTTTCCCGCCTATATAGGAGGTCCTGGGGTTGGTGGCGGCCAGCCTCATCCCCCCACATGCGTTGTTTTTCGTTTTGCATCTGGATCTATCCCTCTTTCTCGACTCTCGTTAATCACCGTTTACCTCCCTTGTTTGGGCGATGTCTTTCTTTTGGGCCGAACCCCCCGGTTTCTTCCTGTATATTTTAGAATGGCCGGGGCTTAGGTTTCCGGCAGCAAAGTTCTCTCTCTTGTTGCGGCATTGTCTTTCCTTTCCTTGACCGCTGTTTCTTTTTTTTTTTCTTTACTCTTTTGTTGAGCTGTGATACCAGGAGGCTTGTCACATGTAGTTTAATCCGGCCGGGTCCTGGATCGCGGCTGCTGGGGGTAGGAGGAGTAGAGGAATGACTGGGGAACATTGTGGGGAAGAGGAGAAGGGAAGATTGCGGGGATGGTTGTTGGGGTTGGGGGTTGTGAGGCGGGATGGAGCGTAGCTAGTGTGGTAATTGTACGCTGTGTCGATCGATTGGTCTTCATTGTGATGATGACAATGTCTTTCTACTACGCTTATTGTTCAGAGATAACTGGAAGACACCGGAAGTAATACCACCCGCCTCGATGGATCATGAGTGCCATCTCGTATAGGGGAAGAGAAACGAGGGAGGGTGAGTTCTGGAGCTTAGACCAAGCTGCGTTTGAACAGCGCCCTCGACGTCTCCAAGAGCAACAGGGAGGCGAAGGGACCAACGTCAATCTCCCAGCGTGTAGGTGACTCAGATACGCGGCTTACCCTGCAGCATCTCACAGGAAAGAGACCCAAGGCCCCAGTCGCTCTACGAACAAGGAGGTGAGGCAGTCTGACGTTGCAGCCTCAAGTTGACCGCCCAATAGAAGAGCCGCGGAGTTGCTAGCGCTTATTCCTCGAGCAATGTCGGCCAGGCGAAGCCTCAGGAACCTCTTACGCCCGGGACGTCCCCTGTATTCGCGCCTCGCAGTTCCACTCCCTACTTCTCCCTCTTTGGTGACGAGGAAGTATGACCGGTGCCGCTCCCCAGTTCACGATCAAGGTCTCGTGCAGGTCTGCACGTATAAAGGCCAAGGCGAGGGCTAAGCTGCTCATGACGAAGATCCAAACATGCCGGCGCTGTTATATGAATCCGAGGCAGAAGCGTGGCTTACTTTTTGGGGAGGTGCTAGACAGGGGCTGTCTAAGCGAAAAGGTATCTTTCTCGAGTTTGGCCGTGAGGCGAAGAAATGCGGATGCGGAAGTTTGCTAATGCTGGCTAGGTCATGGATAAGAGCCAAAAGGTGGGAAATCCGTCTTGACGTTGACGGACCAGTGCCCGCCTTTCGATGCCGTCCTGCATCAACGTCCAAGTAAAGACATCCGGCGTGGCCTCGTATTCACGTCGATAAATGGCCTTTTATGTTAACGATTATATTCCTGTCAACTTATACCTTCAGACTGTACGCGGTTGCCCGCGACGCAGTGGTCGACATGGGCAAAAAAGAAGGCATAAGAAGAACTGAATATGAGTGCTTCAAATAGTATTTATATTCGTTTCTCTGCTCTTAGCAATCACGTATGCGAGGATTTCTTTCTTGAGAAGATGTTGGGTCATCGTGTGAGAATGCCGAGTGAAAGGCACGCTACGGTCTGTAACGTCAAAAGGACTCGCGAGGACCTAGGTCTAGGCGTGTTTCCTTGGGCTCGGGATATCCAAGAATGCTCCCAAAGTGACCACGGTCAACGTACCAATCTACCACGTACACAATGAGGGCCCCGGGATGACGCGAGGGAGCTATTGCATCTTTAGAGGCATAGAGCCCGTCGCCGAGCCGCTGCTTGCTTGGACGAATGGAAGGCCTGTATGGAATGAGTTCATGGAGGGATCGGGATATCTGATTAAAAAAAAAAAAAAAAAAAAAAAAAAAAACTACCCTATGTGCCTTGAGAGAGAACAAGGTGGTGCGGTCGTGAGTGGAGTAACGAGACGGAGAAGTGGGGCCGACCCTTTGATGTACATTTGATGTACACCACTCCTTCCGTCGAAAGAGCAACCCATCCGTCTATCTTCATAGTCTCCCAACTTCAGTGGTCCATACTGATACCAGGGGTCCGACTTGTTCCTCGGCCGAGCATCTCGAGCAGTCCAGGCTGCGATGAAGCAGTGGTAGCCGCCCGATCGCTCACAAGGCCAGGAGACTGCCGCGAGGCTCTCCGCGCCAGCTGAAACGGGGGACGAGGGTTTCGAAGGGGACGGTCGAGGACCGCCCCGGGCTATCTTCCCACTTCTCATTGATATCTTGCTTCGGCACTTGCCTTGTCCGTAGCCATGGCTATCTTTTCACACAGATTGCCTTACGACAACGAGGTCTAAAAAGAGATATCGCTGCAGTTTGGCGGCGTGCTGCATGCAGGACGCTCGAGGTGGTCGCCTGCTGCCGGCTGAGTCAGGAGCACGATCGCGACTGGGCAGGCGAGTTGAGTGGATGGAGCCTCTCCTTCATGCAAACCCCCCCTGCAACCAATCCGGTAATTTCCCCCCCCCCCCAGCACCGCGTCGCATCGTCGACATCCTCCTCCCTTCCCCCTGATCTTGCCGATCCGAACGAAATTCCTCCAGTATCACTTATCCTACCTCAACGCGCGCCAGCTTCAGTCGCAGAGCAACCGGTTGCGCGTACTTGATCCGAGTCACAACGCGACGCGCAAACCTTCCGCCTCTCCTTCCCCAACCCCCCACAACAAACCCGCCCGCCATGAACCGGCCCGACTTGTTCTCCTTCCTAAACACCTTCTCCTACTCGGGCGCCAGCCCCAGCGACATCATCGCCGACATCAACAACTTCGCCGAGCAGCACCGCCCCGCCGACGCGACCGTGCAAATGGCCGCCACGGCCCTCTCCGAGATCGTCTCGCGCCTCGTCTACTTCCTCGCCTCCCTCCCGGCGCCCATCCTCTTCGTCGTCGCGCTCGTGGCCGGCGTGTCGCTCGTGCGGTTCGTGCACCGCCTCGTGTCGCTCCTCACGCGCATGCTGTTCAGGGTCGTGTTCTGGGCCTTCGTCTTGGGGGTCGTGGCCGTGTTCTACGAGAAGGGGTACGAGGGGACCCTCGCGACTTTGAGGGAGGTGGTTGGATATGTGTTTGACGTCGGGGTCTTCTTCTGGAGGGAGTGGGAGAGGTTCGAGAGGACGAGGGAAGGGGGCGGGAAGCTGAGGATGAACGTGCCGCGCTGAGCGACGGCACTTTCTGATGCAAAGTCATTACGGCCACGGCGTTTGGTTTCGGTTAGAGCAGGGCTGCGCCCGGGGAGGGCCCGGCGGATCTAACCTTGATGTTCTTGGCGGTTCGGGGAGTAATCTTTGGTTACGACAGATACGGATACATGGAAGCGACCAGGAAAAAGGTGGGCATTACGCATTGCATGCTCGAGTCCTCGTCTTAATCAAGTTCTCAGTGTCACAAGAGCCCGGAAACAGAATACCAACGTGCCATTGTACATCTACCGTGGTGCTTTTCAACGCCGCTGCCATGCAATAGTACCCAAGTACGGAAGCCCCAGAAGAAATACAACACCCATCCCTTCCCAAGACCGTAGCACCCGTCCCCCCCTCAAAACAAAAATCCGTTTGAAGTAATCAATCGTCGTCCACCTCGACCTCGTCATTCGGCTCCCTCGGCTCCTGCGCCTCGTGGTACTGTATGCAGTCATCGATGTGGCTCAACACTGCGTCGAGGCTATCCTCATCCGTGAGGTCCAGTGTCAAGAACCGCACCATGCTGAAGCTCTCAATCATGCCCGCGACGGCCTTGTTCAGCCGCCTGAAGCTTGCGCCCCGCATCACCATGTCCCTCTCGCCCGGCGCGCGGTTCTCCGCGTCCGCCTCCTCGACGTCGTACCCCTCCTCCGCGGCCTCGCGTAGGCGCGCGCGCTCTAGCGGATCCGAGTCCAGCAGTGATGCGTCGGGCGTGATGAACTCCTCCAGGTCGCGGTTCTTGATCTGGCCCTTGACGAGGTCCATCTTGGTGAGGATGTTGATGTGGGGCATCTCCATCATGAGCATGGCGCTCATGGCGCTGAGCGTGCCGGAGAAGAACTTGGCGCGGTCGAGAACAAAGGTTGACTCGAGGAGGTACGCGGCGCAGAGCCGGACGTCGAGGGATCCCGGGCGGGAGAGGAAGCGCGCGAGGCTCGGAATGATGGGTATGTGGGTGTAAAGCTCGATCTGGCCCGGCATGTCGATTATTATGAGGTACTCCTCTGTGATTCCCTCGATGGCCTCGCTGAGCCAGTCGAGGTTTTCCATCAGGAACTCGAAGCAGTAGACTAGGCCGCCGTTGGGGCCGTAGTCCACCTCCTCCATCACATCCTCGAGGGAGATGAGCTCCTTGATATCGAGGTCGGGCGTGTGCTCGAAGGACTCCGCGGCGGGGTCGAGGTTGATGTAAAAGGTCGAGCGGCGGCAGAGGTTAAGATGCGTGATGAGGCTCGAGCAAAAGGTCGACTTGGAAGGTATCATCAGTATGATGGTCGCGGTACCTGGGCGAGGTCTTGGGGCTGGTTGGTGGCACTCACCTTGCCCGCCCCGGCGGGGCCCATGACCATGACCCCAAACTTGCTCATCGTGCAGGTGGTTGCAGTCGAGGAGATTGATATAGACGCTTGGCTCTAACGACGGTATCACTGCCGTCTGTTCTAAACTTGGAACCCCCGACCAGGATCCAATTTGCGCAGGGCAGTCTGACGAACTTTCCGCACACTGTGAGGGGTATCGGTGCCTCCACCAGCGCCCTCACCGACCGAAGGTCACAGCAGCGGGGTACAGGTCGATCACGTGGCCGGTGACATGGGTCAGTGGTAGTCGGATCGTCACGCCCCGTCGTGTCCGAGGCGGGCTCCTATCAAGAGCGGTCAAGGCTATATTCCATATGACGAAGGCCTCGTTGATATAGTGCTCCGATATCTCAATGGAACACGAGAATAGTTAGCTTCGCTGGTGTTATCCCACGTCTCCTAATTCTTGCATGCCTCCTAGCTCTGCCGCCATTGGCCCGTGCTGCTATCAATAAACCGATGACAGAAACCGGATCTCGGCGGTGGGGGCCTCTCCGTTCATCCCGCGTTCCCCCTGCAATGCCGTTTCATAGATGGCTCGATGATCCTGAGCCGAGAGGCGGGGTTGGGGGATGCCCCACGCTCCGGCTTCGGGCGGTTAGCAAACCCCCACCTTCCGGCGGCTCTTGCGGGAGAAGCACATGCAAAAGAATCGAAGCGTTCTAGACAAGAGGGCCGGTGATTCACGAGTTTATCGTTCAAGATGGTGGTCAAGGTTGGATAAATCGGAGACTCGCGCTAGGCGTCAGGGACGATCAGAGCATACTAGGTCCCGGGGACCGGACCGTCGTAATGCTGGCTTAGCGTTCCCACACGCTGGGCATTGCGCCATCATCGGTTGTTGCATCGGCCAGGAGTCGGAAGAAAAGGGGCCAGATACATTGGATGTCTCCGGCAAAGGGGGGAATCGGGGCGGCCAGAAGCTTTGTTACCGGAAGACTTGCCATTGTAGCCATGTAGTCTAGTTAAATGCGGTACCCGCCTAACGGCGTTGCGACGGCTAGGCTTGTGCCGACCCCTGATTGCGCCTTCCTTACTGCCGTGCCCCGCCTCCCCTCCCCTCAATCCTGCTCCGCTCCGTCCACCAAGAAAAAGAAGAGGGGTCTTCGAAAAATAACTCCCGCGCCTCGTTAGTACAAGAGGACAATACCACGACCCTGCTTCCTTTCTCTTCTTTTCCCCATCCCACACCCCAACCCGCTCCTCTCCATCCACCCAATTCCAAGGTAAACTACCCCCCCCCCCCCGCTACGCCCCATCAGCCTCGTCAAACCTAAATTCCCTCTGCCCCTCCGTTCTTTCTTCCAATATAGAACAATATTAACCGTCGCAGGCTCTTGCCCGTCCTCTCCTGCCGCTTCGTCGTAACACCGGTCTCTTACCAAGTTCTTCGACTTCCCCCCCAAGAACACCATCAAAATGACCCAGAACAGCGTCAACGGCACTCACAAGCCCCACAATGAGGGCTCTTTCCTCTTCACGGTGAGCCTCACCCCGTTGCTCCGTGGCCATTGTCGTTCTCGCCGCCGACGACAAATGCCTCAAGGGCCAACATGACTCCCCATTGGGACTCTTTGTGTCTCTAACATCCACGGCAGTCCGAATCGGTGGGCGAGGGTCACCCCGACAAGATCGCCGACCAGGTTTCCGATGCCATCCTCGACGCCTGCCTGAAGGAGGACCGCCTGTCCAAGGTTGCCTGCGAGACGGCCACCAAGACGGGTATGATCATGGTCTTCGGTGAGATCACCACCAAGGCCAACCTTGACTACCAGAAGATCGTCCGTGACGCCATCAAGGACATTGGCTACGATGACTCGGGCAAGGGCTTTGACTACAAGACCCTCAACCTCCTCGTCGCGATCGAGCAGCAGTCTCCCGATATTGCGCAGGGTCTCCACTACGACGAGGCCCTCGAGAAGCTCGGCGCCGGTGACCAGGGTATCATGTTCGGATACGCCACCGACGAGACCCCCGAGCTCTTCCCCCTGACTCTCCTCTTCGCCCACAAGCTCAACGCCGCCATGTCGGCCGCCCGCCGCGACGGCAGCCTGCCCTGGCTCCGCCCCGACACCAAGACCCAGGTCACCATTGAGTACAAGCACGACAATGGTGCCGTCGTCCCCGTCCGCGTGGACACCGTCGTCGTGTCTGCCCAGCACAGCCCCGACATCACGACTGAGCAGCTCCGCAAGGAGATCCTCGAGAAGATCATCAAGACGACGATCCCCGAGAAGTACCTCGACGACAAGACCATCTACCACGTAAGTGACGCTATTTACTCCGAAAGGGAAGCACAGCGCGTTAACAGATCCAAACAGATCCAGCCTTCTGGCTACTTCGTCATCGGTGGTCCCCAGGGTGATGCCGGTCTCACCGGCCGCAAGATCATCGTCGACACCTACGGCGGCTGGGGTGCCCACGGTGGCGGTGCCTTCTCCGGCAAGGACTTCTCCAAGGTCGACCGCTCGGCCGCTTACCTTGCCCGGTGGATCGCCAAGTCGCTCGTCGCGTCCAAGCTCGCTCGCCGCGCGCTTGTCCAGCTCTCGTACGCCATCGGTGTTGCTGAGCCTCTGTCCGTCTACGTCGACACCTACGGCACCTCGGACAAGACCTCTGACGAGCTCGTCGAGATCATCCGCAACAACTTCGACATGAGGCCCGGTGTCATCGTCCGTGAGCTCGAGCTCGACCAGCCCATCTACCTCCAGACTGCCAAGAACGGTCACTTCGGCACCAACCAGTCGTTCAGCTGGGAGAAGCCCAAGGCGCTCAAGTTCTAAGCGCTCAACAGCGAACTAAACACGCATAGTTAATACGCCCCTTCTGAAAAGCTTCAACAAGTCTTCTCAGTCGCATGATCTAGATCTTTTTTCTCAGTTAAAAACTTCACGGCTATACAACGAGCTCATGGGACAGGCAATTCAATTTTTTGGCGGCGTACGGTTATCTCAACGAAACCTCATTGAGCGCTCTTCTTTTTGTCACTTCATCTGCGGAGGATCATGTATTTGTCTTTGAATTTCCTTTTGCCGATCTGTGGAGGTGTGGTGGTCGCGTCCGAGGAATGTAATTCAGGGCTGGGCTAGGCCCGAATTTCTTCCACCGACATGTCTTTCTTGCTAAATGACGATTTTTAGTACCGGGAGTAAGCCGGGAGGAAAGGTGGATGGGCGTCTTTCAACAAAGACCAAGTGTCGGGATGGACGGCGAAGGCGTGCACTTTTTTTTTTTTTTTTTTTTTTTTTTTTTGGAATTGCTCAACACGAGGAAGCGAAGGAAGGAGAGAAAAAGAGACAGGCACGGCAGGAAAAATGCATTACTTGAGATACCCAGCTTCGGATCTTGAAAGGGATAGAAGCATAACGGCATCTTTTTCGGCGTTTATCGGGGAACAAAAGAACTTCAACATCTTTTCTTACCCGGCCGAGCCTTGTTGGTTGCTTTCGGGGACCTCTAGGGGGAGAAAGGGATCTGGAGGAAAGGACCGGAGAGAACGAGGGGGCGAACCCGAGGGCAGTTCTGGGTGAGGCAGGTTTCTCACGGAAGTCCGCCTATCACCTGATGCCTTGGCGAGGGAAGAAGAGCAAACTACGGCAAGGCTGGCTAGGAGGGTTGGAGAATATAGAAGATTTCTTTTTCTTGCCTGGAATGTGTCGTCTTTTTTTTTTTTTTTGGGCAAAGTTAGTGGCGTGTAAAACTAGTGGTTAGTAGTGTATCGCGTCCCTAGGCTACCCGTCTTCCGAGGACACGGTCACGGGCTTACCCCCCTCCTGCCTTTCCCGCCGGCGAGGGGACGGGATCTAGTGAGCTGGGGGGCGTGCATAGCCGCCAAGCGAGCCACGTCTACGGAACGGCGGGGGCGGGACGTGGCGGCATGCATAGGGAGAGGGTTCGTGGCGCCAAAGCCTGCCTTTTGGTTGAGGGTGCGCGGACCCGGGGACGGGGCACTGGAGGGACTCGGAGAGGAGAGGAGGGGGAGGGCGGGGGGGGGCTCGGGAAGGGCGGCGACGGAGAGAAGAATGCGAGTGTTGCCTAGCATTCTTTTCTTCCTTTCCTTTCGGTTTCCCCGCGGGATGTGGCTCGGGGATCTGGTTTATTCTCCTATTCGTTCTATTCTGGAGTTACCCGTTTTGGCGGGGGTTGTGAGGTCAGGGATGGTTGAATGAGAGGGAACCCCTTTTGACTGCAGCTTGGGGGGGGGGGGGGGGGGGGCGGGGGGGGGGCGGGGAAAAAAAAGGGGGGTTTTTAATTTTTTTTGGGCACCCC
>JAMFQS010000156.1:0-29844 GCA_025503055.1 Sordariomycetes sp. B11D1
TGTTTTGTTATTGGTGTCAGTGTTGGGCCCCCCCCCCCCCCCCCCCCCCCTGTCTTTGCTGTTTCGGCCATTCGCCGGCGGCGCTGGGGCTAGCTCTGTCTATCCCCGAGGCCGGCGCGCTCCAAATCAAGATTCCGTCTGGGGTGGTCGCAGGTGGCTTGGCCACCCTGTTGTACCCGGGTACCCCTCACCGAGAGTCACATGAATTTTTCTTGGGGGCCAGTGCCCCGAGACAGTGGGAGAAGGCGTGTTGGGAGGCGCTCGAGACTAAGCCAAGTGGCGTGATTGTGGGCAAATGGGCTGCGAAAACGTTGATCGCCCATCTCTGCTTTGGGAGCTTTGGCGTCCATCATCCTTGCGTTCCCGCCGGGCTTCAAACGCAGATGTGTACATCACCTTGGACCCGCAGCTAACTCGTGGTAGACCAACAACCTGAACTCAATGGCGGCGCCACTGACGAGAACTCTCGGCGCCTTCTGGCGAACCTCCTGAACCAGGTTGCCCTCTTCGGTAACCCGCAGTTCGGGGGCGTCGACGACCTGGACCAGAGTTCTCTGCTGCCTCCCTTCATCCCCGTATTCCCGGCCAAGATCTCCGCCCAGGACATCAGGTTCCTCCGCGAGAAGGGCGCGATAACACTGCCGAACCCGACCCTCCAGACTGCGCTGTTGCAGGCGTATGCCGAGTATGTACATCCGTACATGCCGCTCCTGGACATGCAGGAGTTCCTGGCCATCGTGAATGCCAGAGATGGCTCCCGCGGCCAGGTCAGCCTGTTCCTCTACCAGGCCGTCATGTTTGCGGCCACCGCCTTTGTGGACATGAAGCACCTCCGTGACGCCGGCTTCACCTCGCGCAAGGCTGCACGGAAGGCCTTCTTCCAAAAAGCTAGAGTATGTCTTGGTCGAACCACACGTGCACACGCGCGGCTGAATGGGAAGCTAACATGCATTGCGCACAGCTGCTCTACGATTTCGACTACGAGTCGGATCGTCTCGTCCTTGTGCAGGGGCTGCTCCTCAAGACCTTCTGGTACGAGAGCCCCGACGACCAGAAGGACACCTGGCACTGGATGGGCGTCGCCATCAGCTTGGCGCACACCATCGGCCTGCATCGCAACCCCATGTCGATGAGGATGCCGCCTCGCAGGCAGAGGCTATGGAAGAGGATCTGGTGGTCGTGCTTCATGAGGGATCGTCTCATCGCCCTCGGCATGCGGCGCCCCACGAGGATCAAGGATGAGGACTACGACGTGCCCATGCTGGAGAAGGCCGACTTTGAGATCGAGCCGTTCCCCGAGGACAACTTGATTGTCTCGGCTGACTGCGCGGCCATGAGAGACCTCGCCGTCCAGGAAGAGCTCGCCGAGCTGTGCATTGCCAAGGCCCAGCTGTGCGTTCTCATCAGCCGCATGCTCAAGGCCCAGTACTCTGTCCTCACCAGGGACAAGATGCGGCCTGACGACACCACGAGCAGCACGATGATGCTGTTCCCGAACAAGGGAAGCAACATCGAAATGGTCAAGGCGGTCGACCTGGAGCTCATGTCGTGGGAGAGTGCCCTGCATGAGTGCTGCCAGTACCGGCCCCTGACGCCCCTCGACGTCCGCGACGGCAAGTCCACCATTGCAGTTCACCGCACGCTGCTCCACATGGTCTACCACACGACCGTGTCGGCTCTGCACCGCCCGCAGTTCCTACCGGCGTCGCCCGTCCAGGCGCTCATGGCGTCCCGCCCGGTGCAGGAGATGGCGAGGATCCGTGTCCGCGATGCCGCCGCCCGCATCACCCTCATGACGGCGGATCTCCACCGCTTCAAGCTGGAGCGGTACTTGCCTACGACGGGTGTCACGGTCGTGCTCCCCGCCATGATCATCCACCTCCTCGACATGAAGAACCCGGTGCAGCACACTCGCGAGCGCGCGATGAGGGGCTTCAAGCAGTGTATGAAGGTCATGGAGAAGCTGCGGGACATCTACGCGGCGGCGGACTACGCGGCCAGCTTCCTCGACGCGGCGCTCCGCAAGGCGTCCATCGACCTGACGTCGCAGCAGCCGCACCAGGGTGGGGATGCCGCGGCGGCGAAACACCAGCAGCCCAACGTCTCGGTGCAGACGCCGCCTCCCGACAACGTTGCGTTCGTGACGTCGCCCGAGTCGGCGCTGTACAACTCGAGCTACCCTGAGGACAACCTGCCCGTCACCCCCACAAGGGTGGCGGCCGCGCAGTGGAACATATCCGCCGCCTCGCCGCCGCACACGGAACACGACTTTGACCCGGCGACATACGGGCGGACGCCTAGTGCCAGCGGGGGCTCCGAGGAGATGAATGTCGATGTTAGCGAGCTTACCCGCGCGGGGAGCGGGGACTCGTCGAGTAGCGATCTGGGCGGCAACGGCGCGGGCGAGCCGATGCTGACGGATATCGACATGGACCAATGGCTCCAATTTCCGCCCGAGGGCGTCAACGACTCTGATGATACGTTTATGGCGGGCATGTTCACCGGTGACGGGATGGAGCAGAACATGTCGTGGGCCTTTGGGGGCGAGACCACGGAGGTGGCTGCTTAAGCCGCTGGCCCGTTTGCTTCTTGTTTACAGCGCTCGACCGATTTTCCTTGTTTGATATTTCCTCTGATCCTTTTCCAATGTTCGATTCGGTCGAGGCTGGCTCTTTTCTTTTTAGGTTTGGGCACTAATGAGGGTCATTTTGGGTGTTTGGGTGGGCAAAAGAACTAAAAAAGGGAGGGCTTATAGGACAGCTTTGGAGTTTATTATCTTTATCATTGATGCTCGGTCCGATGCATCGGTGGTCAGCAAGGCCTTCCGTGTTGGTGTTGAGGGTGTTCGGATTTGTCCCCCCGTTGGGGAATACGCTACGGATACATATGTGGTATGGAGGGATAATAGTGTGGCGAGAGGATGGACATGATAATGGCAAAAAGAAAACATCGAACGAACATGGGCTTCTATCTGACGTGACTTTGTTTGACGTGGCTAATGTCTGATTACTGTGAACCATCTCCTTGAATGATAATAAATGTTGGGGTGGGAAAACGCACTTGTGAATAGGTGCTTAGGTGGGTGCTTGTCATGGCATTTTTTTTCTTCCCTTTCCAGCGGGAAAGTCCATGAAAACCTAGATAGCTGTGCCACTAACACTGGGTCCTCCTACCGTCGGTAGTCATGGAAACAAGCGGTGCAAACCTCAACCTCATAAGTAGACATGCCCAAAGCTGATCAATCCACATTGAGGTCTCGAACTAGCCAGCAGCTTCACATATGCGTACTTCTTGTCATACCTGCGTCTCGGGCTTACAGGTCCCCGAAGGCGGCATCTCGGGATGGGCGGACTCTTTCGCGATGCATACGAGAGCCTATTGGAACTGCGCAACCGAAGCTTCCGGCCCGGCAAACAGGGCCTGGGGACTCGTCCCTTTTGGTGACGTAAAAGTCTTGGAGAGCCGTCACATGCCATCTTCTTTTCCCGTCGTATTTGCATGGTCCGTGCGGTTCGGTCCCTGCACGCACGTCCCTGGAGGCGGCACCATCGTCCTCATCCGCCCTCGGACGGCAGACTCTTCGCGATGCGAACGCGCGTGGGCTGGCAGAAGTGCGCGGCCGAGGGACCCCGGTCCGGGAAATGAGATCTGGGGTTCGAGATGACCACACGCGCCGACAGGGGTTGAGCTCCCGACGAGTGGGTCGGCCAAGCTGGAATAGGAGTAGCTTGGTTGCTGGGCAGGGCATGTCTGGTCCGATGCAACGAGTGGAATTGCTAATCAATATTGACTTGCGGTTTGACGCGAGATTGCACGTCTCTTCCTTGCGGGACGATCTCGCAACCATGGATCGGGGAGTCTTGGTAACTGTGGGAGCATCACGCGCGGGACAGTCAACCAAGGAGTTCAGGGGACGAAACGCGGGTTGAGCGGGGCCAGGGTTTCCTCTGGCACGACGCGAGCAGCCGGGGCGCGTCATGACCTCGTAACCGGCTGGCCGGCCTGTGGAGTAAGTAGTAAGATTAAGAACGAGGAAACGAACCACCGGAAAGTGTCTCCACTATTTCGCGCGTCGCCCCTTCCTCCCATCACGAGCCCTGGTCTCCCGCAGCTGAAAGCGTTGCGCATAAGCCTCATTCTGCCGGGGAAACCATGCAATAGTGGCGCCCGTCACCGCACGCACCAGCTAATTTGCAGGGGTCGTCGTTGCAGCTCGTCCCGGCCAGTGCCTGCTGACCCTCCCTCTTTCCCCTTCCAGTCCCTTTCTCCTTCGCCAGACTTGTCGCGTCTCAGCCCTTCCTTCCTTTTTCCGGCAACAGCTGTTCACCTTATTCCTCTGTGTCGCTCCTTTAGAACATCCCGTCGCTCGTTCGTCACTCTCTTTACCACCAGTCACTCATTCCACGGGCCAGCTAGCGGGACGTCGTCGCGCTGCGCGAAAGCGAAAAAGAGCTCCCTTTGCAACGAATAGGCGCAAGCTGGAAACCGCGAGCTCCTCATTCGACGAAGCTACTCCAATCGCCACTGCAGCTACCCGATACCGCGTCGGTGCCTGCCACTTGAACAGCGACGAAACCCAACATCCCAGCCATTTCACTCCTTTTGCACGCCGCACATCGCCAGCGGCTGGGCCAACCGGATCAGTACCTCGCGCCTTGCCTTCTTCTAGACCCAACTTCAGCCCTCTCACCCTCTTCTACGCCTTCCTGTGGCTTGCCCTGACGCGCCTCCGCCGAACCTTTTCCCACCATCGGCCCATATAACCTTGGCGCCATCCGGAAAAGCCTCTGGTTTCGACGTCGCGCCTCCGATGATGCTGCCCTGCAAACAGAGACGACTCCATATCATGGCCGTACATCAGATGCAGCACACCCCGTCACTCACTGGTCCCTAAACAGAAGAAACGCCTGATCTAGGGCGATGCATCGCGTCGAGACGCATCTCGACAAGGAACCACTAATCGCGACATAGCGACCCCACACAACGACATTTCAAACTCGACGCGAAGAACGCGATACAACACATTCATCCACACTCATTTCTTTTACGGGGGCGCATACAACCATGAAGGACGCCCCCTCATCATTCCCCGTCGGGGGACTGCACGTCCGAACTCCCTCTAGGCGCCATTTCACGCCGCAATCCCCGGCGCGCCCGCGGCCCTCTGACGAGCTGATAGCCGACCTCGCGCCTGCCACCGCCGTCGACGCCCTGCGGAACCCCGGCCCGGCGCTCAGCGCGTGCCTCGGCGGGGCGTCGCCCTCTGAGAAGGCCTTCGTGATGCGCACGGCCGTCGCCTCGCAGACGATACAGGAGTGGCTTGACGAGCTATCCGAGTGGCCGTGGCCGGCCGGCGGAGGTCCAGCCGGGTTCCGCGAGTCCGTTGAGGGCGCGGGGTCCGGCGAGTTTGGGAGTGTACCGGCCTCCGAGGCGCTGCGGTACGAGGCGAGGATCGAGGAGATTGGGCACAAGATGGAGGAGCTGAATATCGAGGAGATTAAAGCGCATGTGCTGCACAACCACATCATGCCGCTGTCGCGGCCCGGCACGCCCGTGTCGGAGTACTCGGGCCGGTCAGTGGGGTACACGCGCATGGACGACCTCTCGGCCGTCATTACCGCCGTCATCATCCAGGCGCTGCCGAACCTCTCGAGACTTTCGGGGCTACTGAACATCTGGCTTACGCGGCTTGTAGTACTGCGCCAGGTTTCTCCGTTTCTGAGCGCGGTATACGAAGCAGAGGTTGCGCTCAAGTCGGCTTGGGACGACATATCGATAACTGGCGCGGCCTCACATGCGGGCGCGAACGGACAGACGACAATTACATGGAGCGAGTTCCATGTTATGCGCCTCGTGCTTGAGAAAAAGGTCACGGGCCCCGCCCGGATACTAGATTACATGCTGGATAGATTGGAGGGGCTGGAAGACACGCTCCCAGACGAGTGGTTGGACCGCACGGAGGCGGTTGAGAAGGGGTACGGGGATTGGGTTGTGGCCTGCGAGGCTAGGATTAGGGAGGCGGAGTGGGCGGCCGCCGCCGAGGAGAAGAGGAAGGGCAAGGAGGTTGTTGCCAAGGATGGGGGATCTGCTGTGGCGTCTGAGAAACAATCGCTGTTACCTTCTCTGCTTGTCGTGCCTGCCGAACCTCCGGCAGACTCTTCAACATCAAAGACTTTGGCAGTTACGCGCGATTCCGAATCGTCCGAAGACGAACTTGGCGGGGTGCCGCTTCGTTCCAACACCACTGCTAGAAGCATCTCTGCAGGCGCCAGGCTGAACAGCGCTGCCGACCAGACCAGGGCACTGGCGCCATCGCCCAGCATCTCCCCGGCGTCCACACAGGAGGACGAGGACGAGCCGCAACTGCCGCCCTTGATCCGCGGGCCCCGGCTACGAACCAACAGCGACTCGCCCCCGCCGTCCGCGGCGGCCCTCGCTCGCGCAAAGTTTATGGAACTCGACGCGGCCTCCAGCAAGTCGAACTCGCCATCACCATTCCGCGCGCCGACCCGCATGCCCTCGAGGACGCTCCGCGAGAGCCCGTCCTTCCCGATGATCCCGTCGATCGAAGAGGACAACGAGGATGAGGACGACGGTCGCCCCATCACGCCCTACAACGAGTCCTCCTTCGTCGACGGCACGGACGAGTCGCCCGAAGAAAACCCCAATCACGATCAGTTGCAGAAGCAGATTAGCAACATCCTCGAGTCGATACCCGGAAAGTTCACCCTCCGTACGCGCGACTCGTCCATCAACCTCAACCCTCCGGACTTCAAGCCCCCGCGCGCCGTCTCGGCGTCCGCGAAGCCGCCGACCCGCGAACTGAGGCGGAGAAGCAGGTCGAACCTCTCGTCGCGCGCCTCGACGCCGGGTTTCACGCTCGCGCCGGCGTACGCGAAGAACCCTCGCCCGAGGACGAAGAGCACGCAGCAGGATATCAAGGTGTACCACCTGTCGCGGTCGTCGGGCGAGCCGCCCATCAAACTCTTCATCCGGTGCGTGGGCGAGGGGGGCCAGAGGGTTATGGTGAGGGTTGGGGGCGGATGGGCGGATCTGGGGGAGTACCTGAAGGAGTATGCAACGCATCATGGGAGGAGGTCCGGGGTGGGGACTAAGGAGAAGGTGGAGGTTGAGGTGAGGGACCTGCCCGGGAACGCGAAGGGTCTGGCGGGCTCTAGTCCGCCTAGTCGGCCCGCCTCGGCGCTCGAGTCGCCCATGACGCCTCTGCATGTGCGTAAGACGCGCAGGTCGTTCGGCGCGGAGGAGAGGCGCCCCATGCCACGGACGCCCGGGCCGCCGGGGACAGAAGTCACGCCGCCTTCCGGACACTCGTCGCGCTCGCGGTCGAGTTCGAGAGTCAGCTGGGCGGAAGACGACAGCCCGATGCTGGGTCTCGCGGGGCCGAAGTCGCGGCACGTGGAGATGAGCGAGGAGAATAGGGCGTGGGTTGCGAGCATCACGGAGAAGGTTCGGCTTGCTAGCGGCGAGCATAAGCCTTCTGAGAGGTCGGAGAGGGCGGTGTCGAGGGATAGGGAGGGGCCGAGTAGGGAGGGGAGGAGGGAGAGCACGAAGGGGTTCGGGGATATGGGGCAGGTGGGCGGTACGAAGAGGTTGTTTAGGAAGGGGGTGTAGTGAGCTCTCCTTTCCTTCCATCCTCTTGCACCCTCATCTCTTTCCTTTTTACCCTTTCCCTTTTTCTTTTCTTCGTTTCCGCGAGGGTGATGGAGCATCAGTCATTAGCATGAGAAGCGGAGTCTTGGGACATTTGGCGCACGGGATATTTTACTGCCTGGTGGGAAATAGATACCCTGCATTGGGGCGTGGCGGGATGGAATTACACATCAATACACATCCTTTGGGAGACGTTGTACGCTCCCTTGGCGTAGAATCTGTTTACAAGCTCTTCTTTCTATTGTATACTAAGTGACGGTATCTTGACCTTGGTCGGGGTCATTTGTAGTGTTCTATGAACGGGTGTCAGGTTGGAGCTGTGGGCAGGTAACAGTCGAGGTTATTCACTCGTACAGGGGGGATGCAACGGAGCATGCATGGGAAGGATAGATAGCTATGCTGGGTGTATGCACGAGAGTAATTAGTTGATTGCCCGCCGAACTCCGCGCCGAGATAGCCTGGTATAAAGCACAAGATGAAAACAAGAACGCTGCACCGCCAGTTGCGGCCCATCCGCAAAGCATGGCAGATGGCCGCACCGCACCCCATCCTCTTCTACCCCTACAGCACCAACAGCAACACCAACAAGATGATCAACGCCAATATCAAGACCCCGATACAGCAACTACTAAGCGTATCCTCGTTCTGCCTCGCAACGTGCTGCAGCCTCTTCATCCCGCTCTGCAGCCTCCCCCCTACCCGGTCCGCCATGTCGTCCACAACATCCAGCATCCCGCTCTGCTCTTCCAGCTCGCGGCCCATATCATCCGCCTGCCGGCGGAGGTTCCCCACCGTCCGGAACACACCGTCGAGGTGCGTGTCCTGCTCGCGGAGCATCCTTTCCTGCTGCCGGTGCTCGAGCTCGGCGTAGTGCCCGTCGTCGCCCGCCTCGTCGTCTAGCGCAAAGGCGCTGGGATCAGGAAGGTCACCGCCGGCTCCCGCGCCGCCGGGGCGACCAGCTGACCGCGGATTCACGAGCTCCTCGCGCATATCGGAGATCTCACCCCGCACCTCCTCCACGCCCCGCCGGCGGGCCCTCACCTCGCCCTCCCCTAGCCCGAAGCGGTTGGGGTCGTTCTCGGCGGCGGTGACGGCGGCGGAGAGGTCGGCTACGTCCTCGGATAGTGAGTCGAGGGCTGCCTCGAGGTCGATGAGGGCGGACTTGAGTTCCGGGGTGGGGGCGTGGTTGTGGGCTGTTGTTAGGGTGCGGATGCGGAGGTAGGAGGTGAAGAGTTGGCGGGTGTGCGTGAGCTGGGACTGGACGTCTCTGCAGGGCGGGAAATATCAGCTTCATGTATTCTGTGGACCGAGACTCGGCTGTTAGGGGGTGGTCGGGAGGGGGCGTACTGTTGGACCTGGAGGAAGGGGTCCTCGTCGTTCGTGGAGGACATCATCTTGAGTGCTCTATCGGGGATGTAGCTATGTGCTTGAGGGCCGGGTATCAAAAGCGAGACGAGGTTGCGACGGTAGCGAGCGAAGTTGAGAAGGACGCGGTGATGATGGCCGGTTCAGGCACGGCCGGAGCTGGCTGCGACGGCGATGACGAACGGTCCCGAAGCTCCCCTGGCGGTGCCACCTGTCGGACCCGCCGTCGGTAGAATGTCGGAGTCTGAGAGGACCGCCCCACAGTAATTCGGGGTCGCTTGCCCCGGATCTTGCATCGAATTTTCTTTTATCCTTCGACTTCTTGTTATCAGAGGCACTTTTTTTATTTTTATTTTTTTTTTTTTTCACCTGACGAAAATACTACTGGAATCTTTGGTGGTATCAGAGTGGAACCTCTGTGCAGTTCAATCGAGTCCCTAGGAATCCATAGAGTCACGCTTCCTGGCTGTCCTTGCCCTCGACACCCGCGCGCCAACTCTCACTTACAAGAGGTGCCCCGCCTGTGCCCCGCAGCACGCTCCACAGCACACCCCACGGCGCAAGATATCGCAGACAAGCGCCCAGAAATTCCTCCCCCTGCGCCTCGACCTCACACCGGGAACCGCACCTCAAGACCCCAGCCGGACCATGGCCAGGAGACCCCCAATATGACGCCCCCCGAAAAGCCCCTCCCCTACTCGGACGAGTTCCGGTCCGCCGACGAGTACGTCGACGCGCTCCTCGACTTCACCACCGCGACGCCCCTCTTCCAAACGCTCTGCGGCGGCGTCCACATCCTAGACTTCTTCACCTCGGAGCCGAGCCTCTTCTACTCCGTCCTCCCGCCGGAATGGCACGAGTTCCTGATCGACTGCGACACCCAGGACCTCCTGGAGCTCCTCGCGGGGAATGACCCCGCCGCCGACCTCTCGCCGCCCGAGAGCTTCCTCGCCTACATCCGCAGCGTGCGCCGCCTGATGCTCGGCCGGGAGTTCGCCCCCGAGAAGCCCAAGCTGCCCGTCCTCCCTCGCCGCGTGGCGATCGGCATGAAGCCCAAGAAGATCCACGAGGTGACCAACTTCGCCGACTACGTCGACAGGCTGGTGGAGGGCATGGCGCGGGACGGCGACGACGTGACGCACCTCGTCGACTTTGGGAGCGGGCAGAACTACCTCGGCAGGACGCTCTGCTCCCCGCCGTATAACCACCACGTCGTGGCGGTCGAGGGGCGTGAGGAGAACATCGCGGGGGCCAAGTCGCTGGACATGATGGCGGGTGTCGCGAAGAGGCCTACGGTGCTCCGGAATAAGAAGCTGTATCAGCATCTGATGGACGGGCAGAAGTCCGAGGACCAGCTGAACGACAAGGCGCGGAGGCGGATCGCAAAGAAGCTGGAGCTGCCTGCGGACGAGGGGACGGATATGCGGGAGCTGAAGGAGATTGCGGCGGAAGCGGAGTACGAGTACGAGGAGGGGAAGGGGTACATCCAGTACGTGGAAGGGCGGCTGGACAGCGGGGACCTCTCGCACGTCATTTCCGAGATTGACGGGCTGAACCTCCTGGGCGGAGACCAGGTAGAGGACGAGGAGCGCGAGGAGCTGCGGCGGCGGCAGAAGCTCATGGCGGTATCCATCCACTCGTGCGGCAACCTCTCACACTTTGGCATCCGCTCCCTCGTCCTCAACCCCTCCATTCGCGCCGTCGCAATCGTCGGCTGCTGCTACAACCTCCTCACCGAGCGCCTCGGGCCCCCCGCCGACGGCGCGCCCAACATGCGGCCGACGATGCAGCCGCTGAACGGCAAGGTAATGGGGGACTCGACGCGCTTCGACCCGGAGGGCTTCCCGATGAGCGACAGGCTGGTGGGCCACGGGGGTGGCGTCCGGCTGAACATCACGGCGAGGATGTTGGCGTGCCAGTCGTTTGCGAACTGGACGGATCAGGAGAGCAGGGGCTTCTTCAAGCGGCACTTTTACCGCGCGGTCCTGCAGCGCGTCTTCTTTGACCGCGGGGTCGTGAAGAAGGTGCGGCATACGCCGGCCGGCGGGCCTGATAGCCCGTTCGATAAGAGCACTAATCCCGTTATACTGGGGTCGCTGAAGAAGCAGGCGTACAACTCGTTCAAGGAGTACGTGCGGGCGGCGATCCATAAGCTTACGACGAATACGTGGTACACGGCGCACGCGGAGGTTGTGAGGGAGAAGATGGGGGACATCACGGATGACGAGATCCAGGCATACGAGGATGAGTATGGGCCGCGGATCAAGGAGATGTCGGCCATGTGGAGTCTGATGGCGTTCAGCGCGACGGTTGTGGAGTCTTTGATTGTGACGGATCGGTGGCTGTACCTCAGGGAGCAGGGTGACGTGGTCAAAGACTGCTGGGTGGAGGCGGTGTTTGACTACAAACTGTCGCCGCGCAACCTGGTCGTCGTCGGCATCAAAAAGTGAGGTTCTCATGATTGATTGATTATAGTGCGCATGATACATAATAGACGGTCAAGGGAGGCTCGCCTTTGCGGGATGCGTATCCACTCTGGTGCATGCTGCAGGTGGTCGCGGCGGGTCGGCCCAGCGTGGGATCGGGCCCGACGTTGTAGGATTTGTTTGACTAGCGATATGACAAGTGAAAATGGCGAAGTGTGACGGGGGGAGAGGGACTGATAGCGAGCCGTCATCCGAGATCACTCGGTTACGCGATGGGACTGGTCGGATACACTTGTCTATCCGGGGGAATACTGCGGCACTCGGTGCACCTAGATCGGTAAATTAGAAGCCAGAAACCCCGCGATATCCCGGGCTCAGAGCACAATGGTGGCTGCATCCCCTCCCCCCCCCCCCGGGTGAAAGTGGACGAACTGACAGCAGCTGATACGTGCCCCAGCTTCCAACTTGACTCGACACACAACAGAGGCCGTAGCCAAACACGACTCCTTACCCTGAGTGTAAAGGGCCAAGCTATACCGGGCCGACGGCATAGGTCTCTGAAGACTAGCGCAATTATTTGAGAGTATGACGATGCGGTGTAAGAGGGGCCGTCGCACAGAACCCACCGGTGTGGCGTTCGAGAAAAACGGCAGAGCTGGCTTTGTCCACCGAGGGCCCGGTGTCGCACAGGCCGCCTCTCCGGATACGACGACGTGCCGCGGCCCAGGGCACGGCCGCGCTTGCAGGACCGGAGGTTTGGTATTAATAGAAGCCGTGTCGGTGAGGGAACAGGTAGAGAAGACACGACTAACCTCTTGCGTCAACAGGCCGCCTCGTTATGTGACGAGGATAACCGCTTGCCGGTGAAACACATGGCACCCCACACCGGACTTCACCCCAGTCCCGGCGTCTCAAGGGGGCCAACCCCCATCACACCCATGCAAGACACCCCTCCTCGCTGTGGACTCCGGACGGTCCTCTCGGCAGGCTCGGCGTCATTGGCGCCCCGCAGTGCACCCTTGTGCGCTTTCCCCGCCTTTTCGACGACACCCCTCCTCTTTCCCAAGGAGACGATGCCGGCAGGTTTCGGGAGGACGGGCGTCGTGTGCCCCTCGGAAGAATAAGGGTCCAGGGCACAGGGAAAGTGTATGACGGACGAGTTCGCTTCAGTTTGCTTGGGAAAGTGGAAATACGACCTGTCCAATCCGTACTTACACGCCCATATCGGCCTAGCACGTGAAGCAACACAACCCAAGGTCGCGCCTTCCGCGGCAGACACGGCGGAACGCGCCACCCACTCCCGCCTGGCAGGAGCGATCTGGCTCCGCATTCTGGGCATGCATGCGGGTGCCTGGAAGCGGTACACACCTCGGAGGCTTGGCTCGCGCCCGTGGAAGCCCTCGTTTGCCCGTTCGGCTCCCCACGTTATTTCCACTTTGACACCCTATCGACGGCCTCAGACCAGCCTCTGTCAAAGAAACATCGGCGGCTTTGATCGCCGAGTCTGCTTAGAGTTTTAACGGATCCGTTCGTCTTCTTTCGCACGTGTGACCGCTGCTCTACAGTAAGGCGAAAGAAGGCGAGAACGACGATGCAGCCTGGGCAGCTTGAAGGCACGGGCCAGAGGTAAACACGGAATGGACACTCTTCTTCTGCTTGTACCTCTTTTTTTTTCTCTGGCTGCATGGGGTGGGTGGTCTCCGCGTGTGCAGGGCTATCAACAAAGTTCAAGCTCGGCCTCCCACTACCGCCCACACCCCACACTGAAAGATAAGACAGACTTTCTTCCCACAGACCACGCTAGGCTAACACTCCAGAGCTCGCACTAGTGCGCGACAGGCAACGAAGCGGAGGAGGGGGGCCCGCTGAGCTTATCTGGGCGACGTTTCTCGCTGATAAGATGGTCATGGTTTTCTGTTTTTGGTAACATGCTGTCCAACCACCGGTCTGCCAGGCTGATAAAGAGCAGTTGCTCCCCACTTTGTCTTTACGTTTAATCCCGTCTGCTATCGGCTAGCCCTGTTCTCGAGAGTCCCATCCGCTCGAATACTGGGTCTTTCTTTATCCTATCATCCCATTCAGTCTTTCTTTCTGCTGCTCGGGCATTCACCTTCCCAGTCGCCGCCTTGCTCCTAGACCAGCTGTTTTCGATTAACAGCGTTGACATGTCCACTCTCCCATCCCCCTTCTTGATAACCTCACTCCGGAACACTTGACGGCCCGTCTTCACGAGGCCATCCTCCATCTCTCAACCTATCACTTGAATCTACCAGATGCGCGCCACACCGCGACTTAGACCATTCGACCGGCGTCCGGAAGCGAACCGAGAACAAGTCTATTGAGCTTGAACTGGACAGTACCATGAATGCCCAGATATCCTTCCTGGTATGTCAAGCTTGGCTACGTGGGCTATAGCTCATTGAGGGAGTAGACTCCATCTGCGGCGCCTGTCTGCCACTCATCACTGCAACCTAACGTGATCTTGAGCTCCCGGGTATACAAGAGGTGTGATGATGCAGACAGGAGACCGGGGGCCTTCCCACTCACACCCACTTCAAGTATCCCACGCAGGCCCCGCTAACACACCGCAGGAAGGGACCTTCTCCCTGATTCACATCCCCCTAGACATCTACCCCTCCGTCCTCCAGCCCATAATCCGCGTCCTCCTCCCTCAGACCCAATGCTTAAAGGAGGCCACGTCACCTCCCAGCCGCGAGCACGACGGCCTCACCGCCGAGGAGCAACATGGCTTCCTCAACATCAGCGTCAACCCCCTCGAGTGCAGCATCGTCTGCCACGAGTCCTGGGCTCGCAACGTCTTCCGCCCCGTCATCGACGCGCTGCCTGACCACGCCGCGAGGGCAATATCCAACTCGGAGGACGAGTACCTCGTCATCTCGGTGATAAACGGGGGTATGGAGGCCGCAAGCCGCGTCATGGAGTTAACCTCTCCCCTCGCGCTGGCGGGTATCTCCCTCTTCTTTATCACGACGTATTACTCTGACTTCATCCTCGTATCGCGGGACGCGCAGCAGCCCGTCACAGAGGCACTCTTAGCCCGCGGATTCCAGCTCGCGGAGAACGGGCCCGGGAACGGCTCCAAAGGCCCGTACGACAGTGGCCTTTCCACCCCGCCCCCTGAGACGGTAGCAGAGCTGCAATCCCGCACGTTCAACCTCCTGCGCAAGCGGTCCGTGACGCCGTTCGTTGAGAAGGGGCTGAGGCTAGTGCAGTGCTCCGGCCGGGAAACGGCGCACATAACCGCCGCGCTGGCGCACCACTCTCGGCGACCGGCGAACGGGAGTCCCCGCCAGACGTGGCTCGACAACGTCGACACGAAGCTCTATACGGCCCTCGTCTCAGCTCTCGTTTCTCAGCCGCGGTTCCTATCTGTCACGCTAGCGAGGGACGACCCGCCGTCGCTACTTCTTGATAGAGAGCTCCTGGACATATTCGGGGACTCGCTGGTGGGCGACACGGAGGGCGAGATGGTCCCAATATTCCTGGACCTCTCAAGGCTGCCATTCGAGGCGAGCGGGATCGTGTGTGGGGTTGCGGGTAAGTTGGCCGCGGAGATGAGGGAGTGTGAGGGGTTGTCGTATCTTTCGACGGCCAGGGCTGGGGCCGTGATTCTCTCGGGCGACATGGTGGGGCGTGCGCTGGGTATTCTAAGGCCGGTGCTAGGGGAGCCGGGGTGAGGTCTTGGTACCCGTGAGGTCGTTGGGCCTGCGACTGGCGGGGGACGCGTCGACTGTATGTTTATGATGACCGGTGGATCTCGTTGGGAGTACCGGAAAACTGGTGCCGAGAAAAGCGTTGCGTTCTAGCCCGGAACGGCGCGCCATGGGAAAAAGGCAGGATGGCTGGGGAAATGGCGTAGCGAGGGAGGTTGAAACCCGTCTGGAGTTCGGAGTTGAATGGCGTTGTAGGTTGGCGTTCCCCGTTCCATGTCAGTGCCAGTCGTCGCAGCTTTGTGCAAAAGGGCCTAGATAGGAGACGTGCCCAATCCAAGGTCGATGATCCGCCGGCAGCCCGTAGCCGTGAGTAACACGATTGCCGCAAGACATCCAGTCACTCACCCCATTCGAGCGAGAGGCGAAGACCCCTACGCCTTCCCCTTCTTCTTCTTCTCCTCACCTTCCTTCACGAACCCCCCCTTGACAAGCCCATCCCTCGCCGCAGCGTTGATCAGCGCGAACCGCCTCGGCCCCAGCTTCAGGCCCCCGTACCACCTACTCACGACCACCAACACATCCCACGCGTCCACCGCCTGCAAGAGGTGCAAGAGCCTCCCCCCGGCCGCCGTCTCCCCGTCGTCATCAAAGTCCTGGAACGACGCGTCGGCGGTTGCACCCCGGACGCGCCACGCCGATATGTTGTGCGTCGCCTGCCGGATGCGCCGGTCCGAGGCGAGCAGCGCGGAGATGTAGGTGTGGGCTAGCGACGGGTCCTTCAGGGGGGTGACGTGGGCTGTGAAGGTGGATTTCAGCTCCGTGATGGGCGTGGAGAGCGTCCAGGCCACTGTGGGGGCCTCCTCGTCGACAGCAGCAGGCCCCGCGGGCGGGGGCGCGGGCTCGGGCTCGGGCTCCGGGGTAGGTGAGAGCCGCGAGAGGAGCGCCTCGGCCTCCTCGATGGCGTCGTAGAGGCAGACCATCCCCGGCGCAAAGGCGGTGCCGAGCGCCTCGCGGAAGCATGAGAGCTCGGCGCCGGCGCGGGGCCGGTCGGCCGCGCCGATGCTAAAGGTCGAGAGGACTTGCGGCGGGGCGTCGGGGTAGGTGTCTGGGATTGAGAGGCGGAGGGACGAGCGGTCTTGGCCGGGAAGGTGGAGGATGTAGGTCCCGGGGGCGTCGCCTGGTTCGAGGGTGGAGGGGCCGTAGATGGAGTTTAGGGCCTCGATCTCGTCTTGGAGCTCTGCGGACATTTTGGCGGGATTTTCGTGATGGCACTTTGCGGGCGGGTGAGTGGGGCCTGTCGCGTGAGGCCTAGTGAGGGTGAGGCCTATGTATGAGTGAGGCGCGGCGTTGGTGAGGGGTGGGTGAAATCGTGGGTTTTCATCTTGAGCGGAGTAACACGGATTTGGAAGTGCGAACGTGGAGTTACCGAGCGCTGGTTGTGTCGATCAGATGCACACTGTACGCTTCTCGCCAAAAACCCGCTGCTGCACAGTGCGGATATAAGACTTAGTCATACTAAGCACCTCCACCCCACACTTCTTGGGCAGGACAGTACCAAGACCTAGTCCATGAAGTTGCACCCTCGGTCCAGAACGGTTGGTGTGACGAGTGCTCTGTGGGGTATTTTGGGCAAGCTCCAAAGTGGAACATACATTGAAATTGACAAGAAAGGTCCGGTGTGGGGGGTTGGAGTGAAATCTCCGGCTTCGAAAGTGAATACTGTTGCTGGCGCTCGGCTGGGAGGGCGGCCTTTCTTCTAAGAAGGTCCAAAGACGAAGATGAGCTGTTTCCCTCTTCCTCCTTTGCCCTCCTTACCTTTGGACTCGTTACCATCATACTCACTATCAATCTCTTGGTTTTTCCTTTCTCCAACTCTACAGGGTTATTTTTCCCGTCCGAACCCTCCTCCTCCTCATCGTCATATTCATTCGTGGGGTCGGAAGTTGAGTGACCATTTAGTAAGGAGCGGTCTATCCCTTTCTTTCTCTCTATCAAAGTCTTGCTCGGGTAGGATCCCACTCTCAATTGGCGTCTCCTCAATGTCGTTACTTAGTGCAGGTGTTCTTGGGCTGTTCCTCGCCTCCTAACAGTAGCCTAGCGACGGACACTCGCGATAAAGAAAGCTCGACAGTCAATGAGGAGGAAGGAGACACAGATGTAGGTGATGGGGGGAGATGTAACTCTGGGCCGTATGGGGAGAAACAAGAATGTGTATGACGAGATGTGTGGTAGTGGCACTTGCCCACTGTTCAAAGGTCCCCCACGACGCCCCTGCTGCTACCGATACATCGGAATCCAGCTATGACCCAAATCACGCCAGAATATACGGTGGAGGCGCCATAGGATCACCCATGCTATTGTAGGGACTTGATCGAATGGCGCGCGTTCGGAGGCGTTTCCCATCAGAGCGAAAACGCAGTTCATTCACGGCACTTGAGCCTGCGAACGGGCTTGAGGTTGGTGCGGTGGGAGACCATAGCACCGGGGACGAATGGTGGTTCGAAAAGCGCCTGATGTTGGGTAGACGCGGGAACGATCGGGTCAAACTGCGCACTAGCACCTCAGCGGTCCACATGAGCATCCTCCCTTGAGACATGTTGGATTGGTACGCTGGTAGGTGAAGGCATCATCTCGGCCAAGCCCCCAAAGGATCCATGGCACTCGCCAGAAGGCAAGGCGAAAGCTAGTCAAAGCTGATGAGATGCAAGTTACTGAAGCCATTCGAGAGGCTTCGTCGAAGAGGATGCCAAGAAAGAGGGGCCGCATTGTCCGTGCGAAACAACCCGCACTGGAAAGAACTCGCGCTCCCCACGCCGCCTCTGGCATCTCGTAGGTTAGAACATGCCGGTTGACACTCCTTGCGACTCAGATTCGTGGTACCCATCCGTGTTGCACGGTGAGCTGAAACACACGGCGACCTTGTTGTCAAAGGTTCTGAGTCCGTGGCATCGCCGGGGGACGACGGCGAGTGTCCAGAAAGCACCGGATCGCTCGAGGCATGTCACATCGGGCTCCTCCTTGTCGGTACACGCTCTGGGTGGGGTGACCCCCTCACATGCGTGTCGAACGGACATGGACCTTCCATCCCTAGACGAGGTCTGAGGCGAGCCTGCTGCTCTCCCTTGAGTGCAAAGTTTCTGATGAAGAAGCTCAAGATGACCAGCCTCTTACAAGGCCAAGCCCTGGCCTCGCCCGCTCGTGAAGGGCCGCGTGTCGATTTCGATCAAGTCCATGGCCGCCACGGTGCAGCCTCGGAAAGCGGGTTTCCTCCCAGCTGGCGCGTCCACCTCCCCCGAACCGACATGTTAGGGAAATGGAAAGATGATTTTTTTTTTTTGGATATAGATACGAACGGTGATGCGGGCTGTTTTGTGGTTGGGCGCGTCGATCCCCGAAACTTGGAGGGCGAAATTTGGAGTCCCCGTCTCTAGTGGGGCTTCGGGCCGCATCAAACCGCCCGTATTGAGCGGATTCAAAACCTGCTTTACTGGCTGCAGGTGCGATATCAGTGGGTGACGCACCCGCCAACCTGCAAGTCCGCCAACTCGCAGAAAACCAATGACGTCGACGTAGATGACCGAAGATGCGTGTCTCGAGTGACGGGGAGAATAGCACCCATCACAATACATCGAATCGCCCCGGCGACGGCAGGCCGGGAGGCCGGAGAGGTGCTTTGAAACACGCCGTAAGCCGCCATCGGGGCAAGTATGGCATCATGGCGACGTACGCAGGTATCCGTATTTCCATGGGCTCACGGTAATTAATGGATGCGAAACGGTGAGGACGGATGGTGCGGTCGGGATGTCGCGGGATGCAGATACGACGAGGTGCTGCTGATAGCGCCTGCCCGAAACGGTCATTCCCCCCTTCCCCAGCCAACCGTGTCCTTTTTCCCCACGCGATCATCACCTCATCTACCCGCAAGCCTCCAGACTCCAATCCAGCTCCATCGCCAGCAAACCTTTCAGCCACTTCCGGTGCCTCCCCCCGCCAAATCCGCTTCGTACCCACCACGGCTAAATTGTAGCTCGTAACAGGGCGGGTCCTCCTCTCCCCCTCCCCCCTGCCGTATTCCCCCCTGAACTACCAGGGTTGCCGGTGGGCGGCGGCCCATGCATGCAGCACGGCACTCGATCCGTCCGCCGTCGCACAGAGACACGAGAGCACTAACCCTGCACGCCAAGCACGAGATAAGCTTTTCTCCTTGGGGGAGGCTTGTCGCAACACGGCAGCCAAGAACGTGGACTTGACGATAATGATGTCAGGAGACAGTGGCCTTTCTTAGAGGGCCGGTCCTTGGCTGGTTGATGGACAATGCTCATCCAAGGGATATGGCCATCGGCAGGGCGAAATCGTCGTTGGACGGCGGAAATTGAGCCACCGTTCGCCCTTGTCGGGGGCCGCGTCGAGTCGCCGGGAGGAAGCCCACTTCCAGGTGTTTCTCTGGCTGGACGGGGGTCCCGGTACGTACTCTGCTTGTTCCCCCACGCGAGGTAGCCACTTCGTGTCAATATTGATTCGCAGAGACACCGAGTGGAGCTCCCTCGCCCCACTGGAAAAATGAAGGAGGGCAAGTGGGCAGGAGCAGGGAAAAGAAAAAGAGGAAACAAGGATCAAGAAGCGTTCCACGCTAGACGAAGCTACAGGGAATTGGTCCGGATAGAGTATCGTCCCAACTCCACCGCGGACCCCAAGCCCGAAACGAACAAGCCGGCGAGAGTCTCGCCGAAGCGTAGAGAGCGTTCTTGTATCGAGTGAAGAAGGCGGGCGATCCAGGTGAATGACACGAGACCACCTTGAGCTGTCCTTGGACGACCAAAGCAAGATTAATCTGGGAGAGCCCCTGATTCTCGGTACCAGCGCGGCAGGACTGGCTGGTCCACGTCTTTCGCACCGAGCAAACGCAATTTTTCGATTGCCGCCGGAAAGAGGGTCGCGGGAATCTCGATGCAGCGAAGCGAGATAGCTCGCCTGCGGCTTTTCGTATTTATTTATCAGGTCGTCTTTGTACCGAACACGCCCGGGCCGATTCTTGATTTCCCTCGACTTTTTGAAACCCTCCACCGGGGCACCACTCGTCTATACTTTTTTAGTATTCCCCGATCTCACTCCACTCGAGTTTTTTCTTTTTTTTTTTTTTTTAAAAAAAAAACACCCTTCCCGCTCTCTTTTCTGTTTTTCAGTCTGGTCGTCTACGAGGTTACTTTCGCCAAAAGCTCATGTCTCCGTCGCCTCCACCCCCCAAGTTCGACTCGCGCAGATACGGAGGCCGACGGCGGCACACACACTCGCTCACAGCACACGAACGCGATGCGGCCGCCACGGTGTGAATTGGCCCCGATGATTCGACTCCTCGTTCTCTTTGTCGGCGCGACCCTCGCGCTCCACCACTCCCTCGCCGGCGCGGTGCAGACCACCCCGCTGCTGTCCCTCGCGGACCCCCTCGCGCAGGCGTCGTGTCCCAGCCGGGAGCCCCCGGCGGCGCAAAACATGACCGTCATCGGGTCTCAGCCGCACACACAGTCTGAGGTCCTTCGAGAGCCCGCGCCCCCCCACGGCACGTCCTCTGATCCCGCGCCCTTCACCAGTCTTCCGCCCCAAACGCCCTCGAAGTCCGCGACGCAGTGCGATACGATCGTAGTGCAGCAGGAAAGCCGAGGCCCCAAGCCGACAATCCGCGCCCGCTTTGACGCCGCGAGGCTCTCGGCGCTGGGAATCATCTCCGACACCAAGGCTCTCCGCGCAAGAGTGCCGGCTGGCCGCGGGGATCTGAGCGCCATTGCTGCGTCGGCGCTGAGGCTTGGGAGCTCGAGTTTGCATGTTGGAGCTGCGGGGCTGGGGCTGCTGCTGCTTGGGACGATCATGTGTATGCTATGATCCCGCCGGAGCATCCCGGGCGGGTCTCATCTGGGGGTCGACTCTCTTTTGCTTTCTTATCTTGGGTGGGCGGATGAGTTTGAAGATCCCGTATCATCTCACTGGGGCGCAGTTTGCTAGGATGCGATATAGGAGCGGGCAAGGCTGCTCGCGGTCTTTTCTTGGGATTCGGTCTCACGATTTTCAGCGTCGGAGTTTTTTTCGGACTTTTGACATGCGATACAGGCTTGGGAATGGCGTTTAGACAGGTCATCGCCGGTTGGCGATATATGGGGATCTTTTGGGTAATGATAATACAATGCTATCTTGCCTTATGACGACTATGAACACTTACACGTTTGACTCTGTCGAAGGATTAGCACGGCATGCCGGATTTGGTAATGCGGGTGCCGTTCCTGGATAAATGCAACACCGAGGTGCGTTATGGCTCAACGGCAGGTCCATGCCTCTCGTTGCGAGTGGATGTGTTGGCTCGCTCTTACTGCTTGACATCTTATATCCTAAGCTCCTCTCGCTGGACGCTTGTCAATGCGTGTTGACATGCGAGATGACGCTTGGGGTTATCCCGATCCGGCGAGCTCGGCGACACAATTCTTGGCGTGCATGTTGCTCGACGTTTGCGAGCGGCCGTCAATACTAAGTCCGGACCATATCAACGGTTATAAAATGCAGGGAATCGCGATTTGCCATATTGATGTCGGGAACGCCGTCTTCGTCAACCGCAGGTTACGCCGGCTTGGGTGCTTAAATGCAGATCACTCTCGCCTCTCGCCCCGTCTGCGCTGCTTCGCGTCCCCTTAACTACCTTTCATGTGACGGTCCCAGGAGCCTGTCGTTAGCTGGGGTAGGCAGACCTCACAGAATCTCACTGAGAGAGCATGTGTCAACTCATTCATCTCCTCGCACACTGCGCCCTCGCTGCCACGGCCAGTCCGGTCTTGGTCGGGAGCGGTCTACCATGTCCAGAAGGGACAAGATTATGCGGGCACGAGGTTCTCAAGAACGGTAAGCAATCCAGCCAGTCTGTGACCAAGACGTGCAAGCCATGTTGAACTCTCAATGCGAAGATGCTGAGCTGGTACACGACCTCCGGCTCTCGGCAGGGAAACTTGTGGACCACAAGGGTCTGGCGCAGACATCCACAGTGGAGATCATGGTCCCGGACATGCTATTCGAGTGCGGAGCTCAGCGGCAGTCAGGATCCGTGAGCCCGTCTTTTGTTCCCATCAATTATTGTGTCGATGGATGTAGAGGAGACGACGGTTTGGTAGGCGGGGAAAGCGCTAGCTGTGCTCCCGACCTAAGATATGGGTTTCGGGGCTGGGGAGAGACCCATGCGCCGTTACGAGAAGAGCTCACATGAGACAGGCCTCCTGTAAGATGCGTCTTGATGATGTGGGTACTGGGATGAGTGCCCGCCCAGCATACACTGCGGATGGCAAGGATCATGTATGGCCCGCCATATTATATGATATGGGTAGTATGAGTTCCTACGATAGCAGTGAAACCTGAATGTATGGACAGATCTGGCGCTCGAGGACTTCCCGTAGCAACCGAGACAAGACGATCGCGACTCTACAGGTGAGCGCTGTAACATGAAGAGGACTCACTCCGTGCGGGTCTCTCTCTCTCACAGACGAAGCCCCACTCTTTTCTCTGCGCAGCTAGCGCAGACCACAGATCGCATCGTAGTCACGTGCTCAGGGTTTTCGCAAACCACTAATTCCCAAATTTTCTGGCCCCCCTCCCCCAAAAAGATAATCCCACGTCGGCAGGAAACCTTCGATCTCAACTAACCCCCATCCTCAACCACCAAACCCACAGCAAAAATGAGCGGCCCCGCGTTGAACAAGATCGAGCCCAACAGCTCCTCGAGGCAGAACCCCTCGGAGCTCGAGCAGAGCATCGCCCAGGCGCTCTATGACCTCGAGACCAACACCGCCGACCTGAAGGTCGCCCTCCGGCCCCTTCAGTTCGTCTCGGCCCGCGAGGTGAGAATGCACTCATGAAATTGATTTTGCAGTTTGAATAGCCGTCTATGAGACCGACTTCCCGTTCCTCCGAAAGCGTTCAATTCCGCGCCGAGTCAAAGCGTTCGATTCGAAAGACATATCTCCATGCGATTGGGTTCCCTTGTGCAAAACATCACAATTGAGCCCGCGAGGAAAGATGGCATCAGTCGGATTCTTGGCTCGGCGGGGACGTGTCCTGCGAAAGAAGAAGAAGAATACAATACAATGTTGAGAGTGGGATCGGACGGGAAGCGGTCCAAGGCTTAGTCCTGGAGCTCGCATGCTGACTTTTGATCTGGATAGATCGAGGTTGGCCACGGCAGGAAGGCGATCGTCGTCTTTGTCCCCGTTCCGGCCCTCCAGGGCTTCCACAGGGTCCAGCAGCGGTATGTCCAACCCCTCCAACGTCAATTGACGACTCCATCTACCACGAGCTGCAAGACTAACCAACACACCCGCAGCCTGACCCGCGAGCTCGAGAAGAAGTTCTCTGACCGCCACGTCATCTTCCTCGCGTCGCGCCGCATCCTCCCCCGCCCCAAGCGCTCTGCCCGCGCTCGCAACACCCTCAAGCAGAAGCGCCCGCGCTCGCGGACCCTCACCGCCGTCCACGACGCCATCCTCACCGACCTCGTCTACCCCGTCGAGATCGTCGGCAAGCGCCTCCGCACCAAGGAGGACGGCTCCAAGCTCCTCAAGGTCATCCTCGACGAGAAGGAGCGTGGCGGCGTCGACTACCGCCTCGACTCTTACTCCGAGGTCTACCGCAAGCTCACCGGCCGCGGCGTCACCTTTGAGTTCCCCCAGTCCGGCCCCGCCGACTTCTAAGCCGGTCACGGCTCACTGATGGGAATGGTGGCTTGGGGAGGATTTCAGGGGGGAGTGGGTTAATGAGCATGATTGGCATCCTGGTTGGGAAACACAAAAAAGTAACGGGACATGGCGTATGGAAGGTAGCTTGACTTTCAAATACAGGCATCCGCGAGTGGTTTTTCAGTCAAGGATGTCAACATGTAGGACGTGGTTCCAAAAAAAAAACAAGTCCCAAACAATGCCTCTGTTTTTCGTCCGTCTCAAAAAAAAAAAAAAGGGTATCGTAAAATTATGTGTGACATCCGGTCTTCAAAACACAGAGCCTATTCCTCCTGGTCAATCCTCCCCAGCCCCAGCACGCACCAGTACGCCAGCTCCCTCTTCTCCTTCCCGTTCCTGTCCTTCCCGGTGGCCCCGACCTCGTGCCCCTCCGTCTCCCACTCCATCCTCACAAATACGGGGACCTCGAGGATATCCTCATCCTCCCTCAGCGGTCCGTCATCCACGTCCTCGCCCTGCTCCTTGGCCCACCGCAGCCCGTCCAACCTCAGCGAAGCAGGGATGGCCTCCACGACGATGCTCACCCAGTTCCTGCCCCGCTCCCACACTTTCCCCGCCGCGGCCTGCCCGTCGTCCGGCTTCTTCGTGTCCTGGAAGTCGTCCTTCAGCGGGTCCTCCCACATGTCCGTGTTGGCGCCGATGGTGAACTGCGGGCAGAGCACCGTCACCTTGCTCGGGAAGCGGCCCGGCGTCACGGCTGGCGTGCCGAGCGTCACCTTTACCTCCTCGAAGATGGGGTTCTTGAACGTGAGTGTGAACTGCGCTGGCTGTCCCGGTTGGAGGAGGGGTGGCGGCGCGTTGGGGATCGGGGGGAGCGGCTTCGAGGTCGGCACGCCCCCGGGGGGCGGGATCGGGAGCGGGCGGATGGTGATGGTGGGGACGTAGTGCGATGCCACGAGCCGGATGCGGTATCGTGTACTGGCGACCTTTGCGTCGGGCTTCGCGATGATGTGTCTGCAGACGGGGCATCGCTTCGAGCGCTTCGTCCGCAGAAGCGTAGGGACGGGTCGTAGCTCGTCCACAAAGTGCGCCCCCGACCCCTGCACCTCCTGCTGCTCTGCCGAGACAGTGTCGTGCCACGTTCCCCCCAGCAGCTTCTTCAGCTCCTTCGACTCGTCTAGCTTCGCGACCTTCAACCCGTCGTCCGTGTTCCGCGCCTCCCGCATCGCCGAGACCCGCGACCGGCTCCGCTTCCCCCCCAGCACGCCCTCCGTGTACAGGTTCATGATGCGGGACAGCGACCCAGGTGACGAGAATCCGAGGTCCCCCAGCGCCGCCATGTTCGACGCCGAGGCACTGGCGTCAGCGAGCTGGCCCTGGTAGAAATTCTTAAGGCTCGCGAACTGCAGGTCGGCGTCGAGCTCGGCGTCCGAGACGGGGGGCTCCTGCGGGTTTTCCTTGCGGCGCTCGCGGTGCTCGCGGGGGGAAGGCTTGTGGGCGCCGCCGTTGCGGACCTTGGCGAGCTGCGGGTGGATGCCGCTCGACTTTTCAAAGTGGATGTCGATTTCGGAGGTGGTCCATTGGCAGTAGGTGCAGGTGAGGACGTACTGCGAGGAGGGGGGCGCGCTGGGGGAGTCGGGGGAGAGGAGGGCAGGGTCGGAGTGGCGCTCGACGCTGGTCACCACTAGGGGGGCGCCGATGCAGACGGGGCATTGGAAGCAGCTCCGGGTACACCTGAGAAGGTCAGTATTCCAGTCCACGGCTGCTATAGTATCCTGGAACCTCTCACCTGTTGCCCTCGCTCTTGATGTTGCTGCTGGGCACCTCGAACAAGCAGCTCGGGCAAAAGTACGTCACGATCTCCTCGTTAACGCACCGCTCGCACCGTATCTGCTGGCAGTCCTCGCAGTACATCAGATGCTCGAGGGGGTACAGGCTGTAGTTCGCTCGCGGCGCCCGCGGGTCGAAGGTCCGCTCGTCATCGTCGTACTCGGCGTCGTCCCCACGCGCGGGCTTCGCGTCTCTCGGGCGCTCCGCGGTGGACGGGTCGGAGCAGGGGCACTGGATGTAGTTGTAGGGGGCGACGGCGGACATTTTGGTGTGGGGTTGCTGGTGGAGTGGGGTCTCGGCGCCCCAGGTCCGGGGGCTCGTGGGAGCGTAGTCTTGTGGTGTGTGTGTGAGCTGCGTTTGGTGTCGCTTGAATGTTGGAAGGTCGATGATTTGGTTGTCCGCAGGCGGGGGACTAGATTACGCGAGCAGGTGGGTACAGTTGTTGAGACCCACGTCAGCTGGGCGCTGGAGTCCTGACACAAGATGCCCCACTTCCCGATCCCAGCCTTAATATCTGGGAAGCCTAGATTCTGTTCGCTTTGCTCCACTCGTCCGTCCATCGCCAAACAATTTCTCGTGGTTTCCGGGCCATTCTTGGCTTTGATCTTCTCCCAACCCAGAAGTGCCGATTGTGATCTTGGCAAGAAACCAACCCAGTCTGAATGTGATCGAGATCTGCATATGCTGGGTCGCAGAATTCTCGTTTACCGGCGGGTCTCAGCTGAAGTCTGAGGCTGCGCATAAGGTCTCCCCTTGCAGTCTCGATATTGGACGCCTTCGGGGGTCACTGGACAGTCTCGGAGCGTGCAGATATCGAAGCTGGCGCATTCGTCCGGCCGTCATCCCGAAAATGGGATGATGGCGTCAACGTTGACGGGCTAAGTGGGCATCTTCCCCAGCTTGCCTGGCCCATTGCAACGTAATACTACTCGAAGCGGCCTGCAGTCATTCATGCTTTTTATAGTGGCGTTTGTTGCGTCTTCCTCCCCGATGATCAAGCTTCGACCAAACGGGAGGTTCGCGACGAGACGAGCCAAGGTCTTGGGAAGGACGCTCCGAGCCTCGTCGTTTGGCCAACCTCTCCGACCCCAGGACGTCCGATATTTGAGACCAGCCTCGCAGATAGAAGACACGGCGTGAGTAGGAAGTTGCCCCAAGGCACCGACCAATACGAGCTCTAACGCCACCCGCACGGCCGGCGAATTGTCTCAGCCCGGGCTGAAATCCTCTCTCAGCCACGGACGCCATGGTGGGAAAGGCTTTGGCCACTGAGGTCAAAGACATAGGCGATCTGCGCGGAGTGTTTAAAACACTCGTCGCCCGGGCCCGAAGAGGGTCCTTCTCAACCCCCGTGGCTGAGATTTATCAAGGTCCGTGACGCTATAACGGCGCCTCCTCCATTCCCTTTTGGTCCCGGAGCTCCCTCGCTTCACATATTCCTGGCGTCCGTCGGTTACCAACCCCCCTTGCAGCCACCCAAAAACGTCAAGGACCCATCTTCCCCGCAAGCGATCAGATCCGGATTCGAGCAGCCATCGGGCGCATCTCGCATGCGAGCTACCGATCTGGGCATGCGGGGACCGTTGCACTAGGAATTACCAGCTTTGGACGTCGACTCCGCCTCCTTGGCTTCCGGGAACGGGAAGCGAGTAAGCGAATTGTTCAGAGATAAAGAGGCAGCGAGATCCCATCTCGAGTACCCCGCCATGGGACGGAACTTTCCACTTTTGAACCCGGAGTGCCCTCGCAGCTCGCAGTGCCCGATCATCTGCACTCCGACAACCTCTACTCAGGCGAGGGGCCAGAAGGGTGCTCACGGGCACAGTGATGGCGACGCGAGACACCTGCGGTCGGCCCGGACCTGCCCGAGTATGAACAATAGTACGCCGCAATCGGACGCCGCCGTAAAGGCTCGGGCGTCCATCGACTCTTTCCAGCCGGGCAGCTTGCGGATCAAGAAGTTTGACGGAAAGGCGCGGTCCTCGTCCGACTGGAATAGCTTACGGAGGGTATGTTATCGCTCTGTCCCTTCATACCCTAGTTTGGAAATTCGCATCTAACGCAGGAACCACAGGACCCCGACCTTTGGTGGGATGACGGGGATTGCTTGGTCTATCTTTATGCACAGGGCCAGTCCCAACGAGGGCCTTCATTCAAGATCCCCTTCCCGCCTCTGCTACAGGCGGACTGCTTTCCGCTGATCGAGAGGTTTCTCGCACCGGAGGCCGACCGGTCTCGGCCCCCGTGGGGGCGCCGGGGCTACGTGACGTCTCGGACGCCCCAGAAACTCGAGCTTTACATCCCGCCGCCGCCAGGAATCACCAAGGCTGAGTCATTCTCCTATCACCTGGCAACGCGCAACTTCCTCGCATGGGTTTACCGCCGACCGCTCGTCGGCGAGTGCCTCGGCGAGACGTTAGTCGAGCTGTTCAGCATCATGCGGGAACTACGGCGGCCTGGCGCTGATAACATGGTGGACATGATCGATTACATGGAGGGACAAGGGTACATGGACATGAGGAATGACCCCCACACGGCTATCGCTGTCTTGCACCTTGCAGAGTCATTCCGGTTGAGGGGCATGTACGTGGACGCTTTCACGCATTGCGTCGGTATGTTCCCGAAACTTGAAGAGACGCCGGGGTACCACCTGGTCAGCGTGGCGTCCAAGAAACTGCTATCAAAGGCCAGAACAGACCTCGACTCGAGGCTGTTCCACGCCGCGAAGCAGCTGCGAGACTTTGCGAGGGACGACCTCGTCCTGTCCTTCGGCCTAGGCCGGACGCACGTGGATAAGTTCAGGGACTTTTTGCTCGAATTCTACTCTAGAAAGTTCGGCCGGTACCCGCCACGGCCTTCTTCCAAGGGTGACGCTCTCGGCAAGGACGTCTACCACACGATGAGAAACGACTTCGAGTGCCTCCGAGAACTCCTCGTCGACAAGCGCAGCAACTCAAAAGACGCCAAGCGCGGCGCCGAGGCAGACGCCATCCGCATCCTCACGGCGTACGACTTCCAGCGCGACCACAGATCGCAAGAGAACCCCCTGCCCCTCCTCCCGTCAGCGATCCCGCGGCGCTCCCTCTGGAAGCGCCTTTTCAACCGAAACGACAAACTCAAATGCGACGAGCGCCTGCTGGCGCACGCGACGCTGGTGAAGGCCTACAACTGCGAGAATCCGGACGTCGTGCGGAACGAACTCGTGCGGGCGTACAGGCTGTTCGAGGAGGACGAGGCGGCGGCGTCGGGGAGCAAGGCTTCGCTTCAGGAGGGGAGAATAGCGTGCTGGATCGTTGTGTACGCCGTGTGTCAGTCGCTGAGGCGGGTCACGGAGACGCCGAGGGAGGTGTTTGACACGGAGGGGGTGGGGTATCATGTTGCGGTCTCGACGGAGGGAATCCCGCCGTGGGAGGATGCGGAGGCAGATCGCGATGGCAATGACAATGGTCCCCAGGATCTCGAGTCCAAGGCTGCTGGAGGGTCGACGCCCGGGAAGGGTGAGCCCCGGCGCAGGCAGTCGGTCTCGCACACGGCGAAGGGCTCCTCAAAGAACCACCGGACCCCAAGCATAAACCGCCCACTGAGCATGTTCGTCGTGCCGCCGGAACGCACACCACGGGTACGGCTGCATCCGATAGCCACGCCGTCCGCCACGTCCCAGTCGAGCCATGAGTACGAGACGGCCGTGGGTGCGCGGGACGCGCCCACGGACCCGTCGCCCTCGCTCAGGGACTCGGCGACCACGGCGTCATCAACCGACTTGTCGACGCCGCAGTCGAGCCCTACGCGGAGTCGGCCGGTGGTTGGGTTACCCGCGGGGAAGCCCCGTGTGCGGGACGTCGTTTCAATGATGGAGAGCAGGCAATTCACAGGCGCCACAGACTTGACCCTCAAGTCGAGCCCCACGCTGGGAGCGCTGGGTCGTCCCGCGATAGTATTCCCTTCGGAGAAGCCGCGGGTGAGGGAGGTGGTGTCGATGCTGCCGACCGAGAACGCGCATCTGTCGACTATAAAGCACGTGTCCGGGAGGCAGAGGAGGCCGCGCAGTGCGGTCATGACGAGCCCCGAGGTGGGGGCTTGGGCGGAGGAGGTGCCGGGGTACGCGATTGATTATGCGGAGCTGGTGGAGAGGGAGCGGGAGGCGGTGTTTGGGCGTTAATAGTTTTGGGGGGTGGG
>JAMFQS010000158.1:0-28573 GCA_025503055.1 Sordariomycetes sp. B11D1
CTGGACTCTCCCCTCCCATCCATTGCCTTGCCGTCGCCGTGGTAGGCGTATAGATTATTGGTATCAAAGATTGTCGGGGTTGTTGTTGTCAGTGGGGACGTGGCTGTGATTTGGAGGCAAGATTGACAACAAGATTGCGATGGCGCTCTGGGTCGAGTTTGCTTTCTTTTCTCTTCGTTTCGAGCGGTTACATTTGAATTTCTTTGAAAACAAAAGAAGAGCATAGGGAGCAAGCGGTTGGGATATGGGGCTGGAGTTCTCTTTTCTTCTTCTTCTTCTTCGTCTCTCGACATTCGTTTTTGACCGGGTGATCTGGTGATCGCTCGGCTTATATAATAACAGGGATCGAAGATAAATCTCCGACTTACATTCGACCAAGAACATACTGCGTGATTTCCCTTGGGGGTTGCTGGCGAGGCACGTTCAAGTTGTCTTGGATGCGTCTGCGCGAAACATGGCTGCCCCCTGACCAGAGCCTCAGAATCAAAGTTGACTTGACCCAGGACTTGGGGTATACATTAGCGACGGAGAAAAGGGGAAAAAAAAGATGGTCAAATTGTATCTGAAAATTCTCTGCTCCTCTCTTCAGCCGTCCATCCCCAGTGCATCAGCGAGTGAAGACCGGTCGAAAGACGACAACGTAACAAAGGCAGAGCAAGCATATCCATTTGCTAAGAGAGGAGTGTCCCTCTGAGGCATAAAATGGATCAGTTCATCTGACGGTTTCAGTCTGCCTGTGTAGGGCCCTGCAGGTTGTTCTACTCCCGATAGGCCTTCTCCTGAACAAGCTTCCAAACAACCTGAGTGTCTTTCCCGCCCGCAAGATCACCATTCACCAATCGGGGATCCTTTACTCCTCCCCTCAAGGCGCTCTCCCACTCCGATATCTCATTGCTGTCTTTTCTAGACTAGCACTTGAAGCCCCAGGTTATGGGCTTGCACACCTTCTAGGTATTGGGAGATGAGAGTGTCCTCATTGTTGGGGTTCAATTTGGTGACTTCCGTGTAAGTGGATTGGATGTTGAAGATGGAACTGATTGGTTTCAACTATATCTGCTATTGATGTACATCTCCGTTTATATATAAACGACTCGTAGGAACGGGCAGTTCCTGACGCCCTTCTCGCAGTCAAGCGTGGAATGATAGTGGACGAGAGCAGGTTGCACTCAAAGACTCCCCCCTAGAAATAACGCTTCAAAAGAACGACCAGACAGCTACAGAAGCATGTTAGGAGCTAACAGAGGCACGAGCTGTTCCCCCCAAGATGGAGGCACGGCTTGGCTGGGTTCGGCTTGGACCTGGTCGATACCAGAAGATTTGAAGCTACGCGGGAAGATTGCGGGAACTCGTGACGCATATGGCCCTTTTTACACAGCTTTTGACCCTTTATGCGCAAGATGGGCGGGAACGCGAGGGTATGAGGTCAAAGAGCCAACACGCGAGTAACCCAGGGGAAGGGAAGTGGACAAAGGGCAGTGGCCATCTCCACAGGCATTTCACTGAACTTACATAATTTTGCCAGATTCGTCTGTGGGTACAATTCGTGTGATATCTTGTGCACAAATGGATGGAAGCACACATGGTCAAGACCAACGAGTGTGCCTCTATTCAACATGAACAGTATCCATCATGGCTACATGATGCAACACTCCTCAGAGGGCTTATACGGCGTCGGCCCCTTTAGGCCCTCCGCGTTATTCTCGTCGAAATATTTCCCCTCCACAAGGCGCCGCCAGACAAGCCCTTGGTCCATCCCTTCGCCAAGATCCTCCACCAGCATCGCCGCATCGTTGCCCCGTTCCCGCAAGATCTCCAGCCACGTCGCTAGCAGGTCCCCACCTGTACCGGGCCTGCACGCGGGACACTTTCCCGGCAAGGGCTCATCGGGAGACGCCTGTCTCGTGGGAAGGGCTTCGGCCGTAGCTCTGCATCGACCCTTGCTTTTCTCCCGCTTTGCCTGGCGGCACCGAGCGAAACTTGTATCCTGGTCCACATGGTGTTCGGAGCATTTCTGGAATCTAAAGAACCATTCGACGCTCCTGCACATCTCGTTGGTCTTGTGTTGGCAGTCGTTCGTGCTGATTGGTGGGGACTCGGTTGGCGATGCCCGTGTAAGCGAGATCGAGCCGATGGGCTCACCCAGGCTCGGGACCGGCGTTGACCTCTGTATATATATATACTGCTCTTGTAAAGGAGAACGGCTCGGGATGGCGCGGGTCCCTTTACACTGCATCCGGACGCCCTACATGTGACTGGATGTGTTCAAGGGGCAGCGCGGGGCTACGTTGATCACCGAGGGCTGGTTTTGATATCTGTGTAAGTCCTTTGAGAAATAACCCTCTTCATGGACAAAGGAAGTAAGACGGATCAGTGAAAGGCCGGGCACGGTCTTAGAAGCTTCTATCAGTTCTTACTCCTGGATACCGAAACTACGTGTACGCACCGGTTTGGGAAACAAACCAACGCTCACGCGACATTCCTCGCACTCCGGAACAGCCGTAGAAGAACGAACGGATGCACTCAAGAAGCACAAAGGCACAAGTCAATTCACCAACTTGATCTAGCTGTAGAGATTGCTCTCCTTTCGCGCATATGTTGGACACTTGCCGCACTTCTTCGTCCTCACCGGCTCAAACGCGCACTGGCGGCCTCGGGCTGTTCTCGTCGTTCTCGGTCGCTTCCTTGCAACGTTTTGTGACCCAAGACTCGACTACGTGGCCGCACCTGCGATACGTAACCCCTGGCAGGACGGCCATGCATATGCTCAGTGTGAGTATACTCGGTCTTGGATAGAGCGTCCGGTGAGGGTCGCTCAGTGAAGGGCGTCGCGTGAGTGAATGGGTGGCTTGAATGCCCGGGGCTCTTGCTCCAGGTGTTTGGACTGGAATACTGGGGTTTATATTCCCTTCCAGTTGAGGGAAGACGGGGGAAGATGTAGAGAGCGTACAGGTCCAGGTGGTGCCCGTGTCTACACTGGATCAGAGCGATGGCTCTCCTTGCGTCCAACGGGACTTATATCGTCTGCCCCGACCAGCCCATGGATGCTTGAGGGGTGTACTGGGGGCTGCTGTTTCTCGAACAAGCTCGCTCTTGACATCGGCATACGGTACTGGAGAGACAGACCCAGCTCGTCCTAAGTTTGCGGCCCGTATTTTATGGAGACATGCAGAAACTTACTCATCGTAGACCGCCCAGGAGGTGAAGGGACACGTGCTGGGAGAAACCAGTGCCCCGTGCTGTTGGGGTGTATTCCGGGAAGCAGCGCGCTCGTGGATGTAAATAGTAGTACGGCCTTCTGAGCTCACGATCGGGCCTCCCGGCTCAGGGGCGCCTGATATGGCTCTATACATCTGGCTTGGGGGACTGGCTGGCCCGTACTTGTCCAACTCCCGGGGAACAGCGCAAGAAGAAACATCCGGGCTTTACAGACGCAGATCCGTCGTCAACCAGCCCCTTTTCTCTATTCCACGAGGTCATGACGCTCGCCATAAGCCAAATTACGAGAGGTCATCCTCGGGTTCAAGTGGAGGAAGCAGGGTCCGCTCCGATTGCCAGTGAGTCGTCGATTCGCACTTGGAAACCGGACGGGTGTGCGGGGAGCTGTCTTGTCATTCCACCGGCGGGGTTTCCGTGGTGAGTAATGTCGTGCTGAGAGTCCCTCGTCACGAGCCACCATCGCGGCATCAAGATACCCCTGGGTGGGCGGCTCCTCCGGGCTTCGATGCCGCTCGGGGTCCTGTCCCCCGCGATTTGGAATCAAGCATCAGTGACGTTGCACCGAGACCCCCAAAAAGCTCCCAGATTACCTAACACAGCATTGCCGATCTACCCCCCCCCCCCCCCCCTCCGCCATCACCCGAGGTGCCATCCTGTGGCGCTCCCGTGGCGGGGCCCCCATGCCGTCACGTAATCGCCCGTCCAGCACCTCATCCCGCAGGTACCCGGGAACAGATCGGCGACATCATCGCAGTCAGATAATTACGCGACCCGTCCCACCAAACCACCACCCACGCCCCCCTCCCCCTCCAGCCTATTTAACCCAACCCCGCATCCGCGCATTTCCCTTTCCTGTCCCTCTTTTTTTCTTTTTTTGGCCTGGCATGTCATTTCTGAAGAGGTTCTTCACTTCCGCGTCACCGATCAGCATGGAGCAAACAAAGCACAAGGTCCAGGGGATGATTGACCAGAGCAAAGTCGGTACGTTTTTTTTTCCAGCTTCCAGACCGGTCGCATATGTACCTTGGTCGCGCGGACGGGGGTGATTCCGGCAAAGAGGGAAGCTAACGGAGTGGTCCTCTAGTGGTCTTCTCCAAGTCTTACTGCCCCTACTGCAACGCCACCAAGACGACCCTCACGAACCTCGGCGCCGAGTTCACGGCCTACGAGCTCGACCAACTCGGTACGCCCCACCGGCTCCCATGACGGCGCGCCCTTTCCTCCCACATACCCCCATTCAAGCTCCGCTCCCGCGCCCAGAGCCCAGCTAACGTTCCCCACACAGCCGATGGCAGCGAGACCCAGGACGCCCTCCAGATCATGACGGGCCAGCGCACCGTCCCCAACGTCTTCATCGCCCGGCAGCACATCGGCGGCAACTCCGAGGTCCAGGGCCTCCTCAAGAGTGGCGAGCTGGAGAAGCGCCTCCGCGACGCGGGCGCGCTGAAGGCTTAGGCGCGGCGTGTCATCTTCGTCCCTCCCGCCGCATTTTATACAATGTTTATATATATGTTTATATCCAAGTGAGGTTGTCTTGCGGGATGCGGTGGTCGTGGCTTTGCGCTGGAGTGAATCGGAGCTCATTGTATTCGAGAGCAAGTTGCTGCGAGTCGAGTGGAAGTTGATTCTCCTGATACCCTCCAGTGAGGTTTTATAATACATTCCCTGATATATACACCAGTCCCCTCCAGTCCTCCCGGTTCCCATTACAGCACCTGCGCCGCCACAGTCCCAATAGGCCTCTCCACAAACTCCATCACCCCGTCAATGACGCTCTGCCTCGCCCCCTCGGACGCAACCTTCTTGCCGGCGAGGTAATTCAGCCAAAGCAGCCTCGAGACCCTCTCGTCCGCCACAGACCCAAGCTCAGTGCGCCCCTCGCCGCCCTGGTCAAACAGCACGCTCAGCGCCCCCTTGCCGTCCCTGCAGAGAAGCACCTCCCCGTTCTTGGGCACCTTGCCCCTGTTCAGCAGCCCCTTGAAGTTCCGCACCTCCTCGCCGAAGGCGTCGTCCCCGTACGCCTCGGTGTTCTTCGAGGACCGCGCGGTGATGGCCCTGACGAAGGCGTCGCGCATGTGGTTGAAGTCCGTGTCCCGCACCGGGACGATCCGGAAGGCGGTCCGGCACCCGGCTTCCTTGAGCATGGTATTCCACGTCTCCTCCCCGGCAACGGGGTCGTTCAGCGTCTTCCGCAGCTCCTCCTTCTCGCCCGGCACAAGCGTCGTCGCGAGGGAGTTCACCTTCTTGATGAGGTGGTTCTGCAACTTGGCAATATCGGGCGTCGCGACGTAGAAGCCCACCACGTAGACCTGTATGCTCAGGAAGCTCACGGTCCGCACGCCGAGCCCGACGAGCTGGTACTCCGTGCCCAGGTCATCCTTCGCCGTCTCGGGCAGCCCGCTCGCCTTTGAGAGGTCGAGTCTCCGCGGGAAGTGCGGGACAGTGCTGTTCCCCGTCGGCACGATTTCATTCCCCTCCGCGTCGTGGATCACAACCTTGCGCCTCTCCCCGCCGTCAACGACGAAGCTCTCGGCCGGCGCCTTGGCGTCCATCTTGGTCTTTCCCTGCTTCTGTAGGGCGTCGTAGAGCTTGATGGAGGTGTAGATGATGCCGACAACGCCCGCCATGGCGCCCGCGGCCAGGAAGGCGGTGCGGTCGCGGTCGTAGCTCGTGCGGCTCTCGGCTAGGCGCCGGACGTTGAGGTTGTCGGTCGCGCGGTGCGGCGCCTTCGCGCGGGAGAGGAAGGTCCGGGGGGCGCCGGGGGCGCCGGGGGCGCGGGCGGCGCGGAGGGCCGGCCGGAGGAGGGCGCGGGTTGACATTTTGCGTATCAGCTCGGAAGCTCGCTTCAGGTGGAGAGAATTCCGTCCGGAGGTGAGGTGAGGCGAGGTGTATCGTGATGCCGGGTTCTAGAGTTTGGTGGGTGTACGTTGGTAGTGCCAATTAGGTTTGGGGATTAGCTATTGGAGATATAATAACCGGGGAAGGGGGGGGGGGGGGGGCCTGCCGGGGATATGCAGTTGCTGGATTTATGGGGTGAGCCCGGCCAAGGTTCTTTTTTTGCCGACGTCACCGTGCCGGATGAAAGATCACGTGAGGGATCCACTCGCGACGGTCGGGAAGCTTCGAGAGCGACGTCTCGCGTCTACTTCAAGAAATGAGTCCGGAGGTCAGTCTAGGGCCAGGGTTTCGTGATCCATGATATATATACCGACACGAACGAAGTCCTGGGTAATTTTATATGCCAAGGTGTCAGGTCAGCGTAGCGGAAGTGGCATACCACGTTTCCCTTGAATAAACAAACAGCCACTCGAGAGGCCGGCTAGTGCTTGGGACATGAATGGGGGCAGCCTGAAGAGCCCTCAAACATGCTACATCATGAAAGTAGATCTCAGACACTCTGGAATGGCTCAGTAAAGCTCCCGATGGGTGCTTCACAGTAGTTGTCACCACGTTGTAACTAGCACAGTAGTAGGGGGATGAAAGATGGAGGGAGCGATGTTGGCAAAGTGAAGGCTTGTAAACACGAAAGGAGCGCTCAACGCTGACGCAGAGCCAACATTCTTTCACAATGGAGAGCTCTTCCCCGCCGGCGCCCCCCCCCCCCTCCCCCCCCAAATTCAATCGGGCCGTGTTACAATTCGGGGAGCAAAGGCACGTTCAGCTCCATCGGGATTGGTCACCACATCGATCGCCTTGCCACAAGTGTATCACAGTCATGTCGTCCCCGTACACTACCGCGTCGTCGCCCATCACGGAGTCCAACCTCTCTGAAGACGCATGAGAGGGAGTCATTACCCAGCTATTCTGCACCATGGTGTCCTCCTGGCAGACGGCGTGGGCGCTTCCGAAACCCATCTACACGTGGACCGTCATCTTGCTGGCGTCTTACGAGATCTACAGCCTCTGCGACGTCCGCACAGCAACAAAAAGGGCAGCCAAAGTCGCGGATAACTTCCAAGGGCACTGCCCCGACTTTTCCCGTTCACATAAGGCCACGATCGGCCTCATGGACGGCCTGAGGGAGGTTGCGCACTCCATGGCGGCCGACAACAAGGCGACGGGGGAAGCTATCGAGCGTGCCATGGCCGCCGGGCAGGGGGCGGCGCCGCCTGTGGTGGCCCAGTTTTCAAAGAGGCTAGGGGAGGCTCAGAACGTGGCCAGCGACTGCATGTTGAGCGCCGGCTTGCGTCTTCTCGAAGTCGTTGAACGAGGGCTCTGGGCGGCGGGTGCTTGACGAGTATCAACTGGCCAACAACCTGCTCTCGGAGGTAGCGTCACGCATTCTTCGCCAGCGGCGGAAGTCGACTGAGGAGAAGGATGAGAAGGGTGAGGAGAAGTAAAGGCATTTCCCTCGATGCGGTACTTTCAGGGACACAGACCGAGGGTGAGTATCCGTGAGTCCCAGCTGGAGACGTCCAAGTGTCAGCAGAGTAACCTCACGCCCTCCAGATTGCAGTATCGGAATCCTCATTCTTTCGAACGGAGACCGGGTGTTTGCGGTGGGACGAGGGGGGCGAAGTGTCGGCGAATCGGCGGCTATTCGACTTTCTCTCGTAGCGGCATGTGCAAGTACGGCGATGCGTTGAAGGGTTGTGTCGCATGGGCTGCGAAGCAAGGGGAAGTAGTGGGTACGGGTCATGGCGGGCGATGTGTCTGTTGGCGATATGGGGAGAGCCGCATTGCTCGCGGAGTACGGGTACAGGCCGACGTTGTTAGTGTGCCTCATGGGCGTTGGTGATGTGAAGCCGACGGCCCAACTCGATACAGTTCCAGCGCGCATGCTCGAGAAGGGTTGTATCCAGGGTGTCCTGCGTATTCAAGTCTGATGAGGCTGGCGCCGTTACGCTGTTGGATAGTCGACGGTGTTCTCGAGTACCGCAGACGGCCGGCTCCGCGACGTCGCTGGGCTCCATCGCGATGACTGCTTCGTTGTGGGCAGGGCGGATCCTGAGACCCGGCGGGATCTAGTCGAGCCTCACTGTTGAGCCAGAGGCGGGGCAGGTCATCCATCCTATGACCACGGCGAGAAGGCTTTGGCCACCGGGTGGGCATGCGATGTTTCTGATCCAGGTACAATGTAGATGTTTCTTTCCACCTGTGAGACAGCGCCTGTTAGGGGACTTCCTCCTCTTATTCAGCGTTCCCAGCATGTGATTGGGCCCGCCAAACTTGAGCAAGCATCTACTCTGACGCTGGCAAATCGTCCCCAGAAACCGCCCTGAGCCGCCGCGAAGCGATGAGTCGAGGGGCCAACGCAATCGATTGAGGCCCGACTCGCCATTGTGCGTGCCACCGTCTGCGCACCCGAGATGATTGGCGCCGCCCAGTCTTAGACGCGCCGGCCCGCTGATTCACATCACATCTGGACACTGGGCGACGAAGATGATAGGCTGCGGGGAGCCGAGGGGTCGGGGGATGTACATCATACGACGGTCTCAGGCTGGGGCACCGCTGAGACTTTGTCACTAGTACCCCTCCCCCTGGTCCTCCCCACCGCCGTTTAACCTGAACATCTCGCCCGCCATCCTCATTCTCTCCCTTTTTTTGCACTCAACAGGCGCCGGGCGAGATAAGAATAGCCTCCCGGTTTGCTTGCACGTGCACGCGGAGATCAAAGATCGGTGGGCTTTGAGACCCTTGCAGGACAAAGGGCCCCTCGCGAGGTCCCGTGTCGATCCTGAAACGGGCGACCCCCAACGCGCCATCATCAGCTGCCGTCAGCTAGCGTCAGCGGACAACAACTTCCCTGGAAAGACCAGTGGTCACGCCTACCTCCAGCCGCAGCACAAAGACTGTCTCGTCTGTCAACGGCCCATCGTCATCACCTGCACAGAGACGACCCGACCTGCCCACGCCTTCCACCAGCCAGTCCGTGCCGAACCACGCTGCACTCGTACTGTGACGGCCGGTATTACGAGGCCTCCTCATCCCACTGGGGCTTTTGCCGTGGCACTTGACATCGCCCGTCTGCTTTGCGCGGAGCCGACATCCTCCAGCCGCTCCCCATCTCGGCACCCTCCTCGCCCCTATCGACGACGTGACGGCCGCGGACGCGCATTCCCTGCCGACCCGCTGATTCATCGCGACTAGTCTATGGCTAAACTCCCGCGAGCCTACTCACCCGGCGGCGGCGAAGCAAACCCCACACGGTTCCCCGCCTCGCACCAGACGACCACCAGCCTCGCACGAGATCGCCGTCTGCCAGCCCCGATCCTCGCTTTCCGCGATGGACTCCGGTCACCGCGCCGCCCCCTTTAGACCGACAGCCCCGTCCCTCGACGTGATGGCTGCCAACACGAGCGCCAACGCGAACCCCCCCGCCCCCGGCACCACGGTCGAGGCCTCGTACCAGGACTCGCGCTCGTCGTCATCCTCGTCACCCGCGCCCCCGGACAACGAGGAGTCCGACTTCTTTGTCCTTGCCAACGACTCCGGGTCCTCCCTCAGCATCCCCAACTTCCACGCCATGCGTGTCAGCGACGGCGCCGCGGCGCCAGACGACCAGGCCGTCGACCCGGCCCCCATCAACCGCCTGCCCAACGAGATACTCATCAGCATCTTCGCCAAGCTCGAGAAGCCCGCCGAGGTCCTGCAATGCATGCTGGCCTGCCGCCGCTGGGCACGCAACGCCGTCGAGATGCTCTGGCACCGCCCCATGTGCTCGTCGTGGTCCAACTTCAAGACCATCTGCAGGGCGATGCATCCGGGCGCCGCCGACCGCCCGCCGCCCTTCTTCGCGTACCACGACTTCATCCGCCGACTGAACCTCGCCGCCCTGGCCGCAGATCTCAACGACGGGAGCGTCATGCCGCTGGGCGTGTGCAACCGCATCGAGCGCCTGACGCTGACTAACTGCCGTGGGCTCCACGACAGCGGCATCATGGGGCTGGTCGAGAACAACGCGTCGCTGCTGGCTCTCGACATCTCCGGCGCGTCGCAGATCACGGAGCGCACCATCATGGCCATCGCCGACAACTGCAAGATGCTACAGGGGCTGAACATATCGGGGTGCCACAGGGTGTCTAACGAGAGCATGATACACCTGGCGCACAGCTGCCGCTACATCAAGAGGGTGAGTATCCGTCTCTGAGGGTATATCGACTCTGCTGACTTCTCAGCTCAAACTAAACGGCTGCCACCAACTCCGCGACGAGGCCGTCCAGGCCTTCGCCGACAACTGCCGCAACATGCTCGAGATCGACCTCCACGAGTGCGTCAACATCACCAACGAGCCCATCACCTCGCTCCTCGTCCAGGGCCGTGCCCTCCGCGAGCTGCGCCTCGCAAACTGCGAGCTCATCAGCGACTCCGCCTTCCTCAACCTCCCACCCAACCGCACCTATGACAGCCTGCGCATCCTCGACCTCACCGCCTGCTCGCGCCTCACCGACGCCGGCGTCCAGCGCATCATCGACGTCGCGCCCCGCCTCCGCAACGTCGTCCTCTCAAAGTGCCGCGCCCTCACCGACGCCGCCATCTTCGCCGTCGCGCGTCTGGGACGGTACCTGCACTACATCCACCTGGGCCACTGCGTGCAGATCACGGACGAGGCCGTCAAAAGGCTGATCCACTCGTGCAACCGCATCCGGTACATCGACCTGGGGTGTTGCGTCAACTTGACAGACGCGTCGGTGTCGAGGCTGGCGACGCTGCCTAAGCTGAAGCGCATAGGGCTGGTCAAGTGCTCGGGCATCTCGGACGAGTCGGTTATTGCTCTGGCGCGGAGCCACCGCGCAAAAACGCGGCGGGACGTGCACGGCAATGTGGTTGTCGAGGACTATTACTACTCGAGTCTCGAGCGGGTGCACCTTAGCTACTGCACCCACCTTACGTTAAACGTGAGTCCTACCCCTCTTCCTTCCCTCCCAGGAACAACCCAGCCAACACGCACCACAGAGCATCATCCGCCTCCTAAACGCCTGCCCCCGCCTCACCCACCTCAGCCTGACGGGCGTGCACGCCTTCCTCCGCAACGAGTTCCAGCAGTTCGGCCGCGAGCCGCCCCCGGAGTTTACGGAGCACCAGCGCAGCGTCTTCTGCGTCTTCTCGGGCAACTGCGTCAAGAGGCTGAGGGAGTACCTCAACACGGCGCCCGAGTACGAGGCGCTAAGGGAGGCGGCGAGGCCGAGGCTGCCCGGGCTGGGGTACGTGCTTGGGGAAGACCTGCAGGTCGTTGATAGTGGGGATGGGGGGTGGGTTAGTGTTGGAGTGGGGACCGGACAGGGGCAAGGGCAGGATGGTCAGGGCGAGCAGGTCTGGCAGGGCGGGCAAGGTGGGCACGTCTGGCAGGGGCAAGGGCAGGGCGCTGGTGCGCAGTGGGGGGAGGGGAACGTGGAGCTTCCCCCGTTGCAGATGCCCCTTCCGCCTCCTCCAGCGCCGCCCGTCCCGCCTGGCTTAGTGCCGGGCGAGGTGCCCGTCGTTGTGGGGACGCCGATGGACACGCCTGAGCCTGACTCTGAAACGTGAGAAGCGTGAATGGACTGGGTGTAGGTCTGTGTGCTAGCGGGTCTCTACACCCCTGTGTGTGTGTGTTGAAGGGGGGGGGGCTGGGGGGAGCTACGCTGTTGCTTTAAGCAAGTGTTTTTCGTCAAGCGGTATGAGCGTGGGACTTGCAAGGATTGAGGACAGGAAGTGTGCTAATGGGGTTTAAATGGCTAGGGCTATCCTCTGTTTTGGTATGGTTTATGGGATCTGCTTTTTACTGGCATTATTTTGCATCGGTAGATGGACTGGTCTGGTCTGGACTGTGGAGTGCGGGATTGCTGCGGTGTCGCTAAGCAAGTGCCTGTGAGAGAAAAGGGGAAGGGGGAAGGGGTGCTTGATGGCAGTTTTATCGCTGAGCGTGGAGATGTGGAGGAAGGGTTGACGGTGAGCATTGATACCACCTGCGGAATGGACTTGATTTTGGTTAAGCACTGTTACTGGGGATATCCATCCGGCGTCCGTACCCAGGGCTCGCGGAGGCTGCAGCTCTTTGGCATGTCTGTACGTGTCACCGTGCCCGTCCAAACTAACACAGCGCTGTTTCTGCGGGTCGGGTCAGCAGCAGCCCAGGAGGCGTGCCGACGGCTTGCGCGATATGAGGCGAGTTACCACTGTGGTTGGCCCCCCGCAGACTAGAAAGGAGTCACGAGGGTGAATGGATCGTCGTATGGGGTGGGTTGGGTCTGAGCCCCAGAGTGCGGCTGCTCCGCCTTGTCCCCGTCCCGATGCTGTCAAACATTTCTCAACAGACGGGGGGGGCAAAGGAGAGCCCAAGCGTGGACGGGAACTCTGGCAACCCCCGTTCAAAGGCAGCATTTCGCAGTCTTTCATGGCTTCGGGCCCGGGAAAGGAAAGCTAAACACAGTCCCCGCGTCAGACCGCGGGTCGAGCTGATGAGTGCGGCGTCGACACATGTGTTTATGAGACTTTGCGCCACCACTTCGGGCAGACGGCAGCATCGACTGCCATGTCTCTACGCGGCGTGTTACCGTTGCTTCGGGCCGTGACTTCATCGCCATCACCATTTGCACAATCGCCTACCACGGTTCAGGCATGTTGGTCTCCGGTTCTTCAGACTGCGAGAAAGACCCTCCCCCCCCCCGCCCCCGCTTGAGCCGGTGCGAACGACGTCTCCTTTCAAAGTCCTCGCACCCGGAAGTTGATGCTTCGCGGGTAGCAAGCGGCGGTATATAACCACCCTGGCCTGGCAGCGTCCATCTCGCGGCGTCCATGTCTAGTCGTCACGCCCCCACCGTGCCTCCCGACCTGTACGAGACGAAGCGACAGGTATATACGTACGCCTCGTCACCGCATCTCTGTGGTTTTACACCTGGAAACTCTAAGCCCATCGACAGCTAGGCATTTGCGAGCGAGCCCGTGCATTACGCGGCTCCGCAAGCGGAGTGGACGGCGCGCCTTGCCACTCGCTACCAGCGGAATGACGAGGGGGCACTCCCCACAGCAACCTCGTATCCGGACTTCCCATGGCTTTCCGATCCTCCTCGTTGATGCGCGGCATCCGCGCGCCCGTCGGCTATGCAAGTGGCCAATGTTCCTGGGGACGGGAACCCGACAGCAAGCTTCAACGGAGGCGATATTGGATGGGGTGGCGGAGGTGACGGCCTCGGCCTTGGACAACATATCAGCCGCTACGCTATGGGATGATATCTTGGAGAGTGCGAGTCTTCTGGTGCGAGCAAGCCAAGGGCTTCCGGCTTCGCTGGGTGCTTCCCATTCCCTCCCCAACGAGCGAGTGAGGGAGGGAGGCGGCCGAAGGTTTCGGAGGGCGGGCGAAGATGACGGGTGGGGGTGGCAGAGGCTGCGCCGTCGCTCTCCTCCATGACCTTGCTCCTAAGGCGATTGCGGGAAAGGGGGGGTCGGAAGGGGAGCGGTTCAACAGTTATGACGTTGCTGTTGGTGAGGAGGCGAGGGATGAAGGGGGTTGGCGTTCTCTGGCCTGCCGTAATTCCGGGGTGTGGGTGTGGGGAGTGGGGAGGGGGAGGGGGAAGGTAGGGCGATCATCACTCTTGAAGGTGCTGTTGGGGACAGGGAGGTTGGGGAGTTGGTTGACGGCGAGGGGGGGGATGGAGCTCTGTGTGTGTGTATTTTGGGGGGGGGGGGGACGTGCTTTATAGATGGAGCGGCCCCTATCAAACGCCATCGATGAGGCTAACTAGGGCAAGGAATGGATGGATGTGACGCCTCATAGCCCTCGTTCATTGAGACCCTGATAGAGCCCAACCGCCAACCTCGAGTGCCCCGCCTCGCCTTCGAGGTAGCTGTGTGACCGGGCGAGGGCGCCGAGGACGCTACAGGCACGTGGCGGTAGCCGGTGTCGGAGCGGGCGTATCTTCGCCAGGGCCTCGTGCATCTTGGACTCATCTGCGCCGTGTGCGTCGCTGGTTTACATCTTTAGAGCCACATGCTTTGCGGTCGCTACCTGTGTAGGCGACGGCCGTCTGTCCTTCACGTTCCCACCACTTGATGGAGGGCCCACATCCCGACTTGGACTGGACCAAAGAAACGAACATGCTCCAGATTCCCTGCCAGCCAAGCAGTAGGACTCGACGCGAACCCCAACCTCCCCAACACCTGGTACTTCCCTCCGTACATATCCCCCCGATGTTGGCGAGTTAGCGGGCCCCTTCGCCTTAACTCATCATAAGTGTTCCTCGAGAAGGACCGAGTCTTCGACGAGCGTGAACCCGGTGGTTGGGAGGCGAAGCGGCTGGAGCGGGGGCCCCGCGGAATGCTTGTGCTAGTAGGCTCCGTAGCTGGCCGAGGAGGGAGGCAAGCCATCGAAACCGGCGTTGTGGAGACGCTAGAGGAGAATGTGTCCGGGCAGCACCAAGCAGCGTCGTTTCGGGGCCGCTGGGCTGGCTGTAGTTACGCTGGATGTCACGTGATTCAACGCTATCTCGCATCCCACGTCTTCTTCAGCTGCCTCGCTTCACTGGCTCAGGGGAACGCAGGCGCATTCCGGTCCCCCCACCAGGAACGCATCTGGGGCAAGGACGAGAACCGATCGTTATTAAAACGCCTCCCAGGCAGGAGGCACGGGGAGGCGGAAAGTGAGGACGGAGCGGCCGCGGCCCACCTGGCGGCGGTTTGACGCGCAATTCTCCACAGGGCGGTGCCCGTTTCATGTGGCGGCAATCTTCGCTGGAGCCTAACGCTAGAGCGCCCCGTTCGCAGCTGTCTGTTCAACCGTTCCTTGCCTCGTATCCACCAATACGAAGCGCTCCCGTCCATACAAGCGTCGTTCGTTTCACGTGCGGGAGAGAACGAAGTGGAGCCTGTCGTGTGAGTTGTTCTGCCGGGTACGAGAAAGGAGATGCCGACAAGAATGGAAATCGCCACATTTTAGGGCCTGTGGCGAGTATGTTGCGTGGTGCATGTTGCTCGGATCGGAGGACTTGCACCACGGATGGATAGACCACCAGTCTATTGGCTTCTAGTTGGCGCTGCGTGGAATCATCGGATGAGGCGGGGGACTTTTTTGTCCGGAATATCAAGAGGTTGGATGCGACTCGTTCGTACTCCCCCCGTAGCTGACGAAAAATGCGGAGCCGTTGAGGGGGTATTCGTCCGTATGCACCGACGCCGGTGAATGGACGATCCCAACCAGTCCGTCTTATGATGCCGCTAAGAGGGGAAGTCGCGTGTTTGAGCGGGGACAGTGGTATTCAGGGACGGCGGACCGGGGGGACGCTCGTTGTCTGGTTGCATTGTTTCCGTCCGTGCCTGCAGGAGGCGCGCGGGGGTCCCGGATTCTGTGGGCGGGACTTAACCCCTGGAGGTACTTGGCAGGAGACAGTCCGGGAACGGGAGCTTCACCTTCCAAGAATGCTCGTCCAACGATGTCAGTCATGCCATGCCCAAGCAGGCACATAATCCACTCAACAGGAAAGGAGCGACGCGCCGGGCACGCGCATAACAAAGGACCTGCCATAACCACTCGATACTTACCCAACATGCCAGCACCGGTGCGCGGATACACCTGCAAAGACCCGCCCACACTATCCCAACGATTGGCCACCACTCCCCCTCGCCCCCCCCCCGACGAGAACAAGCTTTTTAGCACCTCTCAACCTCCCCGCTAACACACGCAAAACGGCACTGCAACCCCTCTGATCGCTGCTCCGCCACCATTGCCCAGTCCCACAACCGCCGCTCCCACCGTTCCCACCCTGACGTGCTAAAACCCCTCGCTAGCGCTCCAAAAATAGTCGCACAATCGCCCCCGGCCTGAGAGCTTCCAAACCCAAAACGCGCCCCGCTGGTTCCGAAGCCAGTCGCTGGCAGTCCCGGGCCCTGATCCGAGGCGGGTCTGGGTTTTGCGGCGGGAAGGGGGGGAGCGGGTTACGCGGTTTTTAGTGTGGTGGTGCTATTGCTCCGCAACCCCAGCAAGTAGCGGGTCCCTGCTGGGAGGCAGTGAAGGAGAGAAGGGGGGGGGGGGGGGGACAAAATTGGAGGGTAAATTATACACGATACCTTAAACATTTGCGTTAATTTCCATACGTGGGCCGGGCGGCGCGGTGGACGCCCTCGCACCACGACTCGGGCCACATCCCTCCACGCTCATTTAAATATCGCCCTGTTTCTCTGCGCCCTCCCCCCCGCCGTCGAGAACCTCCCTTTCTTCTTATTGAATCCCATGATCTGAACAATATATCAGACGCAGCCCCAGTACTTGTACGGCATTCCACCGGCGATCCCCCTGCATCCCCCCCTCCATCGCGCCTTCCACGAACCTGATATCCCGACCCACGCCGGCGATCGACGGGTCCCTCTTTCCCTGGTCTCCCAACCCCCAAACGGGGACTGCAGGCGCGAGGCACTTCTTCCCTGTTTGGCTCGCACCGAAGTCGCAGGACACCTGCTGTCTTCCTTGGTTTGGTAGGTTCTCCTCTCATTTGTCACTTTACCTTGCACCCTGCACGAGACACACCCACCGCATCCCGTCACGCAAGCTCGTATCTGCGATCTGCACTGTTGTCGCCTTGTACCCCTGTACCCCTGGATTCCCCAGTTCTTGGCTCTGTCCTCGATCGAAGCTTCCCGCAGACCTTGCCGTCTTGGCGCCCTGCACCTTATTTCCTGTTCCGCTCTTCTTCCCAACCTGTTCCGTCTGTTCATCATTAAAACCACCGCCTGTCCCTTTTCCTCTTCTGATCAAAGTCGACTGTCCTTTGTCTCTATCTCTTTTCGATTCAAAAGGTCCCGCTCGCTTTGGCAAAGCCACTGCCCACTCTTTCTTTTTCTTTTTTTTGGTCCGCAGTTTGAAACACGGGCGCGCTTCATGTAATACCCGCTCCTTGCCCCCCTTTCTCTTGGCCACGCCTGTTTCGCTTGATTCACACGAGAGACATTGCCTGCCGCCCCTGTTCCATATTTTTACTTCTCTCTCGGATCGAATTGTTCCATTACTAACCCCACGCAGTTCCGTTGTCCGGATCGTTCGAGACACATTGCCGGTCCAAGCACCATCTCACGCACCCACTTATAACCCCTCCCCCCCAAAAAAAACCTCTGTCCCAGCGACCAATCTTCCATACCGACAACACAGCATCATCATCACCATCACAATGAAGATCACGAAGCGTTTCGACCGCGCCTTCCAGTGGGCTGGCGAGAAGATGGGATCCACCGAGTCCCGCACCGCCCAGTCGGACGAGTTCAAGGCCCTCGAGGCCGAGATGAACCTGCGCATCGACGGCATGGAGCGCCTGCACAAGAGCATGAACGCCTACATCAAGTGGGTCTCGCGCCGCGAGGAGCTCGCTGGCGACCGTGAGAGGGCCCTGGCCGGTGGCCACGTGGGCCGTATCATGGTCGGGCACGGCGAGGAGTTCGAGGCGGATTCCGAGTTTGGGAACTCTCTTATCGGTAGGTTACTCTAACGCAGAGAAGGTGATAGAGTAGTCGCTAACTTCACCAGCGGTCGGCCGTGCCAATGAGCGCGTCGCTAGCCTCCAGGAGCAGTTCGCCGGCGAGACCACCAGCACCTGGCTCGAGGCCCTCAACCGCAACCTCGCCATGATGCGAGACTACCAGAACGCCCGCAAGAAGCTCGAGTCGCGCCGCCTCGCGTACGACTCGGCCGCCACGAAGGCCAGCCGCTCCAAGCGCGAGGACTACCGCCTCGAGGAGGACGTCCGCACCTCCAAGGCTAAGTTCGAGGAGGCGAGCGATGACGTGCTGCGCCGCATGCAGGACATCAAGGAGGCAGAGACGGATAGCCTGAGGGAATTGACAGCTTTCCTCGATGCTGAGCTGGACTTCCATGACCGGTGTGCGGAGGAGCTGAGGAGGGCGAGGGCGGATCTGGGGAGTGTGGCGCCGGTGGGCAATGCGTATTCGTCTAGTCCCCCGAGGCCGAGGTCGCGGAAGCCGAGTTATGTCGAGAGGCCGAGCTACGTTGAGAGGCCGCGCGATGCCTACGACGAGTATGAGCCCGAGCCGGAGAGGCCGCGGTCCCGGAAGCCTTCGTACGTCGAGCGGCCGGGATCTATCCAGGAGGAGTACGAGCCCGAGCGGCCACGCATCGCGTCTAGGCCCAGCACGCGGCGTCCCCCGCCGGAAGTCCCCACTTCCCGCCCCGCGGTAAGCCGGTCGTCCACCGCGGGCAGCCTCGCGCCGTCGTATACCTCTTCCCAGTCCTACTCGCACAGCCCGCCCGAGCGCCGTCCCGCGCCGCAGCGGAGCAGCACGACGCTCTCTGGGACGCCGCAGCAGCAGATGGCCATCAACCCCTCGAACCTCCGCTCGCAGCTCCGGCCCGTAGGAAGGAAGAACACTGAGCCCCAGCACCATCCTGACGACGTGTTTGCGGACTACGAGGACGGCACGTCGGAGAGTGGTGGGAGTTGGGAGGGGAGGGACGGGAGCTGGGGCCAGGCGCGGAGCGTTAGCCCCGCTACGAGCGTGAGTGAGTGGTCTCGTGGGAGCGCGGGGAGCGGAGGTGCTATGTTCAAGAAGGCGCCGCCTCCGCCCCCGCCTAGCCGGGCGAAGAAACCTGCGCCACCTGTGCCGCGGAAGAGGGAGATCTACGCTTAAGAGGTGTTTTTTTGAGTTTTTACAAATTGGATGTTTTCGGGTTTATGCGGGCGGTTGGGGTTAGTCCAGCGGTCTTCTGGAAAGATTGAAATTGGAAAGGAAATAGAAATGGAAACCGGAACGGGAAATTGGGTCGGCGTTTTGGTAGAGGTCGGGGCACCACAGCCCTCTTTGGATTATCTGGTACTGGTACCGGTAGGAATATGATTCAGCGTCGATTATGATTGTGGTATCACTACAAGCACGAATGGCGTCTGAGCCTGATTCCTCCCCTTGGCGTGTAAGACAAGTTTGTTGGCGATGTCCGCAACGAGAGCGTGACTCGCAGGGAACTCTCGATACCCGTGGCCTGATTGTGTCTATGGACCGGTATGGGTGGCGTGTAAGTACTGTCTTGCATCACCTGCGGGGGGTGTCCCCATGCCTCTTGTGATACTACCCTCGAGAATCCGGGCCGTCCGTTTCTCTCCTTTGAGGACGTTTGGCCGGCGTAGGTCTCGGGGTGTCTTCTGCCCTGTCTTTGGATATCGAGTGTTGTAGTAAAGATGGGCGGCGTACAAGCGGTTTCTCCTGCCGTTTGGCGGCACGCTCCCGTCTCTCCGCTGCGCCTCTAGGTAGCAGATGTCGGGATTGATACGAGTGCAGCGCGAGTCGTCTCTCACCAGCCGCTGCGCAGGCTGCTGCTGTGCCGTCTGAGCAGTCTAGTCGAGGCGGGGGGCCGACCTGCCCTCCCTCGCCCGGGGGAAGCCCCGCTCAGTGTTTCGCTGAGACGCACGAGGCGGACGTGGCTATTTGTTCCCTTGAGCTTCAGCGGCGGGATTGGCGCCGTTTCTGTCGGCATCGGGGGGCCTCGTCCGCCTGTCCCCTGGAACGGGTGTAAGTGGTCGAGGGACGTCTGTGGCTACAGAGTCCTCCGAACTCTTTGCCTTTTGGTTTATAGTGACTCTGGCGGCCAAGTCCGTCTGTCGCCCCCTGTAGCACGATGACTCCTTGTTTGCCGTCGCGGTTGAGCTAGACAACTCGCCTCTCTGACCTGCACACGACTTCTTTTTTCCCCGAACGCGTTTCCACCACCAGCCCCTGGATCTGTTATGTTTCCCCGGTTTTATGACGCCGTAGCGAGAGACTCGCATTCATCAAAGGGCCGGGGGGCGCGTGTCTTACACTCCCTGTATACCAATGTCGATACGCATGTCTGTATCGGTCTCGGTGTTCTCGAGTGGCGGCGTGGTGTTCCTTCTGACCTTGAGCGGGATGTCATCTCACTTGGCATGCTACTCTCCCTCCCGATGAAAACTGCGTATGCACGAGAGGCCAACCGTGCCTCGCAATATGTGACGCCTTTGGGGGCACGGAGGGCACAGTCCCCTCACGTAGAATTTTCTTGCTAGCCCGGGAGGCGTCTCGGGATATGCATCGCACACGAACCCTCGAGAAACACATTGCTCGGCGTCCAAGGCACCCCCGCCCATGCAGACTCTCGCACCAACGCCGGCACAGGCCTTTCACTTGACATGTTTACTTTTGATTCCTTACCTCTACCACACTACGTCCCCCCAGCCCCCCTCCCATCCAACCACTTACTCATATACGGCCCATCAAGCCAGTACCCCAACCTCGCATAGTAACTCCTGACGCCCACACCGGAAATGACGCTCAGCTTCTCGCTCCCGTGCTCCTCCCTCGCGATCCTCTCGGCCTCCTCCATGAGCAGCGTCCCGAACCCTTGGTGCTGGAACCTCCTGGGATCCCGCGCGTGTACCGGCACAGCCGTGCCGTACACGTGCAGCTCCCGGACCAAACTGCTCTGCTGGCCAATCAGCTCCGGGCGGTAAGTGTGCTTCTCGGTACACTTCCTCAGGCGCAGCAGCGCGACGAGGATGTCCTGCGTGGGATCCTCGTACGCCAGGAACGTCTCCCACCCGCCGTTGGCGACATAATCCCGCCTCACGAGCTCAATCTGCCCCGGGCGGATCTTATTCTTCACCTCGTTGATCCCCACCTCCCTCGTCCTCACGTCCCGGCACGTCGTCCCAAAGTCCTTCATCCTCGCCAGCGCCAACTCCCTCAGGTTCCCATTCTCGACGCCAGACGTCACGAGCGGCATGGGGATATCCCTCTGCACGCGGTAAATCCTCGTCCACGGCGGGACGAGCGCGAGGATCCTCGCCACGAGGTCGATCAGTCCGTTGGGCGTGTAGTTCCTGTACCTGCCCGTCCGCCACAGCTCGTAGAGGCCCGTCCCGCGGATCACGAGCGTGGGGTAGATCTTGAGGCCGTCGGTCCGGAAGTCGGGGTTCTCAAAGTACTCGCGGAACTGGTCGAGGTCGCGCTCCATGCCGACGTTGGGGAGGTCGGGCATCATGTGCGAGACGACCTTGAAGCCCGCGTCCTTTGCCAACCGGAACGTTTCCGCCACTGCTGCGACGGTGTGGCCTCTGTTCGTGTCACGCGCCACGTCCTCGTAGAGGGACTGCACGCCGACCTCGAGCCGCGTGCAGCCGTAGCGGAGCATGTCGGACAGATGCGGCTGGAGACAGTAGTCCGGCCTCGTCTCAATGGTGATGCCCACGCACTTGACGTTACTCATCTCCCCCGCCGCCACCGCCTCATCGACATCCGACGTCTGGTACCCGCTCAGTGCGTTGTGCAGCTGCGCGATGAAGTCCTCGCGGTACGCCGGCGCCAGCGACATGAAAGTGCCGCCCATGATGATGTACTCGACCTTGTCGACGGAGTGGCCGAGGGACTTTAGCTGGTCGACGCGGCCGCGGGCCTGCTCGAAGGGGTCGTAGCGCGCGCGGATGGCGCGCATCGACGTCGGCTCGTAGCCCGTGTAGGACTGGGTGCTGTACTCGAAGTCGGAGTCGGGCCCGCCGGGGCAGTAGACGCAGATGTTGCCAGTGTAGGCGATGTGCGGGCAGCGGTGGGGCTTGCACATGACGGCGACGACGGCGATGCCGGAGGATGTCCCTGGCGGGGTCAGTGACTGTCACCTCCATATCGCCACTCCTCCCCGCATCTCCTCCCTCCCCCTCGCGGGATGTCCGCCGCGACTTACTTATAGGCTTCGCAATCAGCTTCGGCAGGATGTACTTCTTGTAGTGCTCGGGTATGGCGGCGATGATGGCGGTCAGGGGCGGGATGTTGTGCAGCTTGTGCTTCCTCGCGAGCTTGGTGCGCAGGCCGTTGAGGTTGAGGTCCTTGGGCGCGCGGCGCGAGTCCCTCGCCGCCTCGTGGTCCTCGATGAGGGCGCTGGCGATGTCGGCGCAGCATCGCAGGAAGCGCTCGCTCTCGGGCGGCAGGTTCGCATCCTTCCGGCGACCGCCGGCCTTGGCCACGGTCGCTGTGAGTGTCGTCGCCATCGTGTGGTGGGTTTGGATGGGGTGTGTCTTGGTGGGATGGGGCCCGTCTCACGGGCTTGGGAGGCGACAATGTCGAAATAATCGAGAGCCAACCCCACGTTTGTCCCGGTGGTGGAATACATCCGTTATCAGGGACGCCCCTTTAGAGGCGGCCCACTCCGTAGTTGCATATTCGGCGTGTTAGTGCTTGTGCGCGTGTTATTCTTAACAGTGCTATACATCATCGGCAGGGGTTGACCATGGAAGTGGCATTGTGGCAAGTCGTTAATGCCCACGAGGGTCTATGGTTGGTTGGGTTAGCCTCTCGCGCTGAGCCAGCTCTGAGCTCCGTCCCCTCGTCCCGTCCGGCGCGTCAAGTGACGTCTCATCCGCCGGCACAACCCGTCGGAGATAGCTGGCCGCGGCTCAATCTCGGCTATGCCACCAACCAGGGGACGTCACTCGCCGCAAGCCGGATTATGCCGGGGGACCCGCGAAAACGTGCCGTAGGGGGGAGCAACGACGGCCCAAACACGACTCGCTCATTTTCTTCCAGCCAAAACGGCCCGCGGGAACTCAATTACAACAACCCGACACCTCCGACGCAACCCCCCAACCAACCGCGAACCTCTCCACTCCTCCCGACCGAGCTTCATCTCTTTTTTGCTCGTCACTTTTTTTTGTCCTTCTCCCCACTTCCCCACCACAGCACATCACCGTCAACATGCAGGCCTTCGCGAGAGCCCGGCCCGCCGCCAGGATCCTCCGCCAGGCGAGGACCTACAGCTCCAGCAGCTCGCCCTACGCGGCCACCATCGACAACCTGCGCATCAACGCCGACACCAAGGTCATCTACCAGGGCTTCACCGGCAAGCAGGGAACGTGAGTAACTCGCCCGCGGCGCGGCTCCTGCGCGCGTAGGGCGCCGGGATATCAGGGGGATGCTGAGCTCGTGAACTGGCGCTGACAACAACAACCCATAGCTTCCACGCCCAGCAGGCCATCGACTACGGTACGCGGGACACGTTCGCAAAGAAAGGGAGGGGACACGATTGCTAATGCGCGACAGGCACCCAGGTCGTCGGCGGGACTAACCCCAAGAAGGCCGGCAGCACTCACCTCGATCTCCCCGTCTTCGGCAACGTCTCCGAGGCCGTCAAGCAGACGGGCGCCACCGCGTCGTGCATCTTCGTCCCGTCAGTTCCCCCCAGAATACACATCGCGACCCGTGTAGACGCCGGCTGACACCTAGCCTAGCCCTCCCCTTGCCGCCGCCGGTATCGAGGAGGCCCTTGAGGCCGAGATCCCCCTCGCCGTCGCCATCACCGAGGGTATCCCCCAGCATGGCAAGTCCTCTCCTTCCTCCTCCCGCCGTCGCGCTACCGCTCCCGCTAACCCATTCGCCAGACATGGTCCGCATCACCTCCATGCTAAAAACCCAGTCCAAGACGCGCCTCGTCGGCCCCAACTGCCCCGGCCTCATCGCCCCCGGCCAGTGCAAGATCGGCATCATGCCCGGCAACATCCACAAGCGCGGCCGCATCGGCATCGTCTCCCGCTCCGGCACCCTCACCTACGAGGCCGTCAACCAGACCACCCAGGCCGGCCTCGGCCAGTCCCTCGTCGTCGGCATCGGCGGTGACCCCTTCTCCGGCACCTCCTTCATCGACTGCCTCAAGGTCTTCCTCAAGGACCCCGAGACCGACGGCGTCATCATGATTGGCGAGATCGGCGGTGCGGCCGAGGAGGACGCCGCTGACTTCATCAAGGAGCACAACACCAAGAACGGCGGCAAGCCCGTCGTCAGCTTCATCGCCGGCATCTCGGCGCCCCCCGGCCGCAGGATGGGCCACGCAGGCGCCATTGTCTCGGGCGGCAAGGGCGGCGCCGACTCCAAGATCTCGGCGCTCGAGGCCGCGGGCGTCATTGTCGAGAGGTCGCCGGCTGGTCTCGGCAAGGCCATGTACGACGAGTTCGTCCGCCGCGATCTCCTCTAAGCGCCTGCGCGGGGTGGCGTACATGCGTCTTGTAACACTTTTTGAGAGAGAAAATATGATGGATATATCGGTGGAAAATGAGGGTTAAGAACTGGCCGCACGGGTCTCCCTTTCTCGCTGGGTTCTCGCGTGGTTTCCTTGATTCCCCCGTTTTTTGTGTCTTGTGAATCTTTTAATATGAGTGGCATATATAGACTGGTCGGAGGCTTCGCGGTAGTTTGTATCTTACGAATAAAGCTGCCCGTGGTTCTTGTGAAACGCCCTCGTAGGCACTTCGTCGAACCTCTTTACACTTGTCCAGGAGGCATCTAGCGGGACGAAAATACTCATATGAGCGTCCAAGTGCAAGTCTACTACGGAGTCTAGGATGTCCGTCACCCAAATATCACAAACGCCAACGAGGTAGAATGTAAGATAAAACGCGTTCCAGTGCACTTCCCGACTTATCCTACCCAAACGATTTACTCGAGCAACCGCGAAGCGGCATCTGCATCTTCCTCCGTGCTCCCCCAACGCCAAAGCCCCATAACGCCAAGAATTCTGAGCCACTGGAGGGAAAAAAAAAAGATGTCGTGGGACAGACTGCGAAGACCGGACTGATGAGCGACTCCGGAGTCATATAGGAGGACCCGAAACTCAGCGGGCTAGCCACACGACGGGCACATCATAGCAAGACCCCTTTCTTAACAGCATACACCCGCCACTTTCTCGCGGACGTCGCAGGTCTTCAGTAGGGAATACTGTCCTAGTTCTCGCCGAGCAAGCGGGCGGTGATGTCGCCCATGTAGGCCTCCTCGAGCTCGTAGTCCTCGCCGTCGTTGCGGTCGATACCCACGAAGCAAAAGGCGTCGACGACGTCGTTTACGGGGAAGCCCATGTGGACGAAGCGGTCGATGAGGTCCTTGTTGTAGCCCTTGTAGCTGTAGTTCCGATGTTAGCAGCTTTTTCTCCCCCATACAACAGCTTGTTCCCTTGAAAAGATCATGTCCCCGGTGAAGGGACGGGGATAAGGGGAAAACGCACTCAACACCAGTAGTAGCCTTTGGCTTCCCGTCGTCTTTGCTGTACTTTGAAAAGTCGATATCCTGCCTCGGGGCCCCCGCGTACTTGACGGCCCAGTCGTGGGCCGTGCGCGCGAAGCGCTCGGGCTGCTCGAGGGAGAGCTTGGCGACCTCTGCGTCCTGGGGGTCTTTTGGGTTGGGGAACTCGAGGAGCATGCGGAGCGAGATGAGGGCTGACTTTACGGTCTGGACGGGGGACCAGCCGTTGCCGAGGATGTCGAGGCAGATGGCGCCCTGTGGTCTAGGCGTTAGATCTCTTCCTCCTTGGCCTGGCCATTTTGTCTTCGGGAGGGGTCGGCGTCGGAGAGGCCAAGGGAGTAGAAGGGGAACACACCGTCTGGCTACTGATGTTCGGGTGGAAGATCTTGGTATGGAACTTGACGATGGGCGGCTTGAAGGGGTACCCCTCGGGGATCTGCACGTCGACCTCGAACGTCCCACCGGCGTACACGGTGTCGGGCGGCGCAGGCACGAAGCCCTTCAGCCTCGTCAGGTCGGACTGGTCCACGGGCTCGGCGTACACGCCTGACTTCTCCCTGTCGGCCGCGATGTCGGCTAGCTCCTTGACGATGCGGCGCTCGCGGCTGGTTGCCATGGCTGCGGGGTTGTTTCCGGCCGGTCTAGGGTCTTGTTCGTCCGATGTTTGCTGCTCTTCGTTACATGTATGATGCCAGTACACACGAGAGGAGGGGGGAGGCACAAAGTTAGGAGTCAGGTCTGCGCGGGACGGCGAAGGGCCAAAAGTCTCGTAGGAAGTGGGAGGATTCCGCCTGATGACGCAGGGGGTTTTGGGAGCTGTGGCTGGGCGCGGGGTTCGAAAACGCTGCGTCGGGTGCTGGTGCCCCACTTTGCCCAGCGCCTGCCGGCACTACGACTTCTGGGCCCGAGCTGGCGGGAAAAGCCGTGTCCGTTTCTGTTCAAGGCAATAGCATGATGTACATGAGTGTTGGTATTGTTTCATTCCTGGTGGTGAAGTTTACCAAAATACAAGCCCGACACTGTTGCCATGTGGTTTACCAAGAGTGTCCTGAGAAGACCCTGATATCATGGTAGTGACAAACGAGACCCGCGTTGCTACCGGGACGGGAGGAATAGTAAGGGACAAAGTCGTGTAGAGGCAAGACTGGCCGTGGGTTACTTGTAAGCATCGACATAGCAAAAGACGCTCCGGTGTACTTGACAGGGACATCGACATCATTGCAGTTGGGGTTTCTGTAAATTGATTATTAGAGAAGATACTACCCGAGCTTGCCATTTGGAAATTAATACGAAATTATAATGAATAATCCTGAAACAACGGATGATTACCTTTTGTCATGGTCGATACTGGTTAGAAAGATCGTGACAGCGCTGTGCTGAATGCTGGACACTGGCTTACGAACCCCTGCCCAGGTGCTGCCGCTCGGAAGTCACGTGCACCTCGACCGCCTGCACGCTTACCTAACCCATCGTCGTCGCGTACCTAGCAGCCTACCGAGCTCTGGGCTTTTGAGCATTGACAAACACGACGGCATCGTCAGCTCAGCGTAACTCCCTACGCTCGTCCCGCCAGTCTCGACCATCTCTACCATCACATCTGTACCACCATCTTTTGAATCACGAGTACTTGTATCCGCCGTCTGTTTCGTTCTTTTAGCCCAGAGCCTGGCTTCGCCACCCAGCCTTCAAGATGGTAAGCGCCCTGATAGCTCCCGCCTGGGCTGCTAGCGATGCTGACTGACGGCCGCAGGGTCAGAACCAATCTGGAATGGGAGGAGGCGGAGATAACAAGGATGAGAAGGATAAGAAGGTACGCATCTCTATGCACGTCGCCCCCCCGATGCATACATCCGCTCACCCCAAACAGAAGGATAAGCCCAACTACGAGCCCTTTCCCCGCCCGACGACCCGCGTCGGCCGCAAGAAGAAGAAGGCTGGCGGCACCAGCGCCGCCGCCAAGCTTCCGACCGTATATCCGACGAGCCGCTGCAAGCTGCGGCTCCTGCGCATGCAGCGCGTGCACGACCACCTGCTCCTCGAGGAGGAGTACGTTGAGAACCAGGAGCGCCTGCGCAAGGCCAAGGCCACCAAGGAAGGCGCGGACGGCGTCGACGCCGACGACCGGATGGCCGATGAGCGCGGCCGTGTTGACGACATGCGCGGTAGCCCCATGGGCGTCGGCACCCTCGAGGAGATGATTGACGATGACCACGCCATCGTCAGCAGCACCACTGGGCCCGAGTACTACGTCAGCATCATGAGCTTCGTCGACAAGGACCTGCTGGAACCCGGCGCGAGCGTCCTACTGCACCACAAGAGCGTCAGCATCGTCGGTGTCCTGTCCGACGACGCGGATCCGGCCGTCAGTGTCATGAAGCTCGATAAGGCGCCGACGGAGTCATACGCCGATATTGGTGGCTTGGAGCAGCAGATCCAGGAGGTGCGCGAGTCGGTCGAGCTGCCACTGCTGCACCCTGAACTCTACGAGGAGATGGGTATCAAGCCGCCCAAGGGTGTGATTCTCTACGGTGCGCCGGGAACCGGCAAGACGCTGCTCGCAAAGGCCGTGGCCAACCAGACGTCGGCGACGTTCCTTCGTATAGTCGGTAGCGAGCTGATCCAGAAGTATCTCGGTGACGGCCCGAGGCTGGTGCGCCAGCTGTTCCAGGTGCGTCCCCACGTCTAGCCATCCCGATCTATGAAGCTAACAGTACCAGGTCGCGGGCGAGCACGCGCCGTCCATCGTCTTCATCGACGAGATCGACGCCATCGGCACGAAGCGCTACGACTCGACATCCGGCGGCGAGCGCGAAATCCAGCGCACCATGCTTGAGCTCCTCAACCAGCTCGACGGCTTCGACGACCGCGGCGACGTAAAGGTCATCATGGCGACCAACAAGATCGACACGCTCGACCCGGCGCTGATCCGGCCGGGGCGTATCGACCGCAAGATCCTGTTCGAGGCGCCAGACCAGGTGACGAAGCGCAAGATTTTCACGCTGCACACGTCCAAGATGAGCCTAAACGAGGATGTCGACCTCGAGGAGTTTGTGGGGCAGAAGGATGACTTGAGTGGTGCGGATATCAAGGCTATCTGCTCCGAGGCGGGGTTGATGGCGCTGCGAGAGAGGAGGATGAGGGTGCAGATGGCGGACTTTAGGGCTGCGAGGGAGAGGGTGCTGAAGACGAAGCAGGAGGGCGAGCCGGAGGGGTTGTATCTTTAGGGTGTATAACAGGGCGGTGTGGGGGTTTTAATAGATGGTGTGCTCTGGTTTGTTCTGTTTGGTGTTCATGATGGTACGAGAGGGGAGTGAGCGGCGGCAAGACAGGAGGCACCAAGAGCGTGCATCCCGTGGGTGTTCAAGGCCCCATCGACGTGGGCAAGAAACGGGCTGCCGCTGGAGAGTTTTTTTTTTTTCTTTTTTCTTTTTTT
>JAMFQS010000159.1:0-28205 GCA_025503055.1 Sordariomycetes sp. B11D1
GGCGCAGGAGCCACATGGCCAACGTCGTGACCATCGACGGAAGACGCTACCTAGTCGACGTTGGCTTCGGCGGCAACCGCCCCCGCGGGGCCCGGGGGGGGGACCGTATCCATGACGTGTCGGCGGCCCATGGGGCGGCCTTGCGGGGGTAGTACGCGGAGGCAACGTGTTCTGGGAAAGGCCTCGAGGCCAATGGCCCACGTTTCAGTTTCCGGGACAGGGTCCTCATCGACCTAGAGAATGAGGCTTGGGAGAAGGACATGTTCTGAGGTGCAGATTGTCTCCGACCATCCGTGACACTGGACGCCAAACGCCGAATGCGGATTCAAGGACAGGGAAACCGGAGTGAGGTCGCCGATTGTCCGTTGGTGCTCCTGCTTCGTTTGGCCCGGTGGTTGACGTTCCACAGCTCACGACCGGCCAGCAGTCCCGTCATCGATACGCCAACCACAGCGCTCTACTGCTCGAGACACCTTGCAGACGGGCCATCTATCCCTTCGGCTCAAGGAGACCATCCTTCCTCCACCCCCGCTAGCTAAACCGGGGACCGGCCACCCTTTCCACCTTACGCGGGTGGTCAACGGGGCGGCCGGCGCGACGGCAGAGCGGATTGGGCGGTGTGGTTGGCCCTCAATGTGGCCTTGTAGTTTCTTCGAACGAGTTCTTCGACGGATTTACTCGAGCGAGAGGCCATGTAGAGGTGTCCTGACGCCATTGCGTTGGGGCGTCATGAAAAATAAAGGGGTGGGCCTGCCGAGCTGGCCCGGAGCATGCTCGCTTTTGGACTCCAGATTGAATGTTGGGACGACGAGTGAGCCGGTCCTTCCGGAGGGAAGCCTCCGCAATACAGGTACAGGAAGCAAGTACTGTCTGTATCCATGGCCAAGCTCGGAGGCGGGCTCCTCCGAGGAGAGAAATCCGGGTTGGCTCCTCATGGCGGAATCCGGGCTCTGAGTGGACGGAACAGCCGCTGGCTCGGGGGGAAATGGGGCCCCAAACCGAACGCAACTCGGATCCCAGCCCTGGCGCCCGCCATTCAACCCAGTGGAAAGAAGACGGAAGGAGAGTCTTGAGGGACGCGTTGAGGGAAAGCTCCAGAACAGCTCTGACAGCTCACGGCGTCGCCCTTGTGCGACGGATCGCGAGCCGGACTGTGTTAGTACCAGACTACGCCAACCCCGTCCCCATTTCTCTCTCCCAACGGCGTCGGAGCACTCGCGCCAAGCCCCTCCGCCACCCACGCTGTCCTGGCTCGAACCAAGATCCTCATCGGGCACTTATGGAAGGTACCCCGGCGTCAATCTCACGCGTCATGCATCGCGCAGTCCGGCGAATCAGGATCCGGACGGCGAGCACCGACATGCACGGCACCGGTGCGCGCGGGCCTCTGAGTGGCTCTGGCCCCCTCCCCGACTCTTGCCCTCCCAAGCCGCTCGTTTCCCCTTATGCTCGCGGGAATGAGAGAAGAGATGGATAGGTGCCACGGCGCTTCGTGTCGGACGGAAAGCTGCAGCTCGAAAGGGGCTGCAGTCCATCGTCAGCGCTGCCCCCCCGGTCTCACAACCTGAGTGACGTTCCCCTGTCGTTGGGGTCTCGTCTCACGAAGCCGGCAAGGCCCAATCCAGCAGACGGACGCCGCGACCCGGATCCGAGTATCACCACGCGCCCGTGTTCCCCCTCCACCCCCACTCAAGAGTCCCCCAGCAGCGCAAAAAGAGGGGCAGAAGGGGGCCATCCTCCCGGCGGCCCACGACACGATCCACACCACGTCCCGGTTTCGAGAGCCGTTGGGATGCGAGCACTTTCACGGATTTAGGGCTCGGGAGACGGCCCCGTCTGGACCCGCCTGATCTTGACGCGAGGGCGCATTAGTTTCCCCGTCGTAGGTGGCCCAGCTTCGCAGGGGTTCGCGGGCGTTTTTCGAAAAGCTGCCGGCGCGCGGAACGCCGGTTTCTTTTTCGTGTCCGTGCATGCTGCGCATAAACTGGGCTTGCCGGCTGCGTTCGTGTCGCATCTCCCGCCCTCCCCCCCCCCTTGCCTCTGTCGACCTGAGACATGACGTCCCAGACTTGCGCAGTAAAAGTAACTTTCCAAGACCGCCAATGGGACCGAAAAGGCGCACGAGTGACCCGAGGTGCCCAAATGCGCAGGTGCAGCTTCCCAAAGCTCGAGCAATCCGAGCGCGTCGCTAGCGCCGTGCCTTCCCCGACCGTCCCCCGTACCGGTACCTCGCCGCCCACCCGCATAAAGCTAATCTGCCGTACCGCTACCGCCTCCCGCGAGCACCCCCGCTAGCGCGACCGCCAAAAACACGTCAGGGACCCTAGCGGAGCCGCTGTAGCGGTACGTACCCCCTCCGCGCGACGCTGACCGCGCCGTGTCACGGCACACGTCTTGAAGCGAAGGGGAAGAAAGCGTGCCCTTTTCCCGCCCGATCCCCGACCAAGAGGCTCTGGCTCAGGTTCCCCTCACTCTCTCGGTCCCTCCTTCCCACGCTCCTGCGCGTTCCCTTTTTATTCGCATTCCCGCCCGCCTCACTCTCAATCCCTTTCTTTTTCTCTCTTCCTGCCTTAAATCTCCACTTTCGGCCACATTCCATCCGATAAAATCCTCGTTTCGTCCCATTCGGGTTTCGCGAGGTAGCATCGACAAACACGAGGCTCACCGAGCGCGGTAAACAAACACTAGGACGCGCCATCTCATTTGCACGGCGTCGCCTCTTGCCTCGATTGATTGATCGATTGTCCCTTGGCCTTCAATCCCCGACTGCGCATCTCGGGCAGGCATTGGGCTGAAAGACGCCTTTTCTTGAGGATTCACCTACGACGCAATCTATCATCCGCGACGATGGCGACGCTTGCTCGCCAACCGTTTGCCCCGCTTGACGGCGCGAGACTACAGACCCTCACGAGCCTCAAGAACAGGCAGAATGGTATGTCGATTGCCTCACTGTCCTCTCAGCCCAGCCTCGCCCGGGCAAGTGAGACCGGATACCCAACACCAACCTCCCTCTTCCACACCGCCTCGCAAAATGGCAGTCGCTAACACCCCACAGCCGCCCCCGCCGCGACCAAGCGCAAGGCCTCGGAGCTAGCAGACGACGACGCCGAGAATGTCGACCCCCTCTCCGTCAAGCGGCCCAAGGGCTCCGACGCCGCCGCTGCCCCCTTCTCCAAGGACCCCCTGAAGCCCTCGCTCTTCCTGACGCCCAAGCCGTCGCGACCCATTAGCACGCCCCGCCCCCGCGCGCGTCCCCATCCCCCTTCGAAGCTCAACACGTCTGTGCCGAGGGCCCCGCTGTCTGCGCCGGCGGGGAGGTCGCCCACGCGCGGGAAGCGCGCTGGTGTTCCCCGTCGGCGGACGGGGGCTTTCTCGCGCGTTGATCCCCCGTCGTTTGGTGGCTCCGGAGTTCCGTTTAGCCTCGACGCGGCGCTAAAAGGGACGATCCCCAGCTACTCCCCACGCGCCGCCACCACCACCACCGCCGCCCCCGCCCTTGCCCCCGCCTCGGCGCCTCTCGCCCCCGAGACAACCCCCGACATGAAGTCTTCGTGGTTCTTCGACATCCACGAGGACACCCCCGACCAGGAAATCACCAACCTCCTCCAGCACTCCACCTGCATCCTCGACATCTCGTCAGACGAGGAGACGGCGCGCCGCGAGCGTGGCGACAGGGGCAAGGAGAACGTCCCGCCCCCGGACGACGTGAGCCAGACCACTCTCCACAGGAGGGAGCGCGCGGAGGGGGCCATGGTGATCGAGAAGGAGAGGTTCGTGCTGGGTGAGATGGCGGTGGGCGAGTTTTACGGGGCGGGGTGCGATGCCTCGTCCGTGTTTTTCGTACCGGGAGATGAGGAGGATGTGAAGGGGAAGCAGGCTGAGGTGCCGGACGTCGAGGTCGCACCCGAGGCGGAGGTGGCCCGGGAGCCGGGGAGCAGCAAGGACGTGGAGACGCTGTTGCAGAGCGAGTCTGCGCCCGCCGCCGTGCTGCAGCCGATGGAGGGCACCGGCGAGTCGTTTGTGCTATGGGAGAGCGACAGCTTGGGGGGCGGCGATGCGCTGGAGCCAGTGGCTGCGGCGTGATGAACCCCTGGGAGTTGTTTGATGGGTCTATTCGGCGTACATGCTTTCGGATGGAATGGGTTCGGGTCTGGGGGGGCATGTCCGATACGTCTGATGTATGCCCGCGACGCTTGGTACGATTTTTCTATGTCTAGGGCTTCCGGTATGTTTCGGTCCGTTTCGGCTTTGGCGTTTGGGTTCCTACTGTCCGGGTTCGGCGGCGCTTGTTTATGGGGCCATTGCCGGTGCGAGTTGTCATTTGCGGTACTTGAGGGTTTCTGCAGCTTAATGTTTATATTCATCCGGTATACTCTACCTGTCTCGGCTGCCATGTCCCACGGCTTCATGTGAGCCTGGCCTTGGCGTGTGGGGTTTGTGCGCTGCGTGCGTGTGCGTTGCCATTCCTTCACTTCTTCCGGACCTGCCCACCCACCGTCCCTAATACCCCCGGCCAGTAGGAACCTCACCCAGCACTTGAAGCACGCCTCCTCTCCACTGGACGCGGCCAGCACACCCCGCAGCCCCCCCCCCCCCCCCCAACACACACACGGCAGCACGCAAAGACGTGCGCCACATCCGCGGGAGCAGGGAGAACTACGGCTTGGAGAAGGCCATGACGGCGTACCGGAACCCCCCGCTCGCGTAGCCCCTCCGCATGGCGCGGAATGCCTGCAGGAAGGCGATGCCGTCGCGGCCCTGGGAGAGGGCGAAGGCCCAGAGGGAGGGGTTCTGGACCAGGGACCAGGTTATGTCCCTTTTTTGTGTTAGTCTTTCACACACACTCTCTCTCTCTCTCTCTCTTGTTCTTTCCTATGTGGTAGGGAGGGTGTTGGGTGGGCGGGGGGTAATATGGTGCCGTCTTCTTATCTAGGCCGGGTGAGGAAGGGAGCAGCTAGTCACTTACCACGTCTTCGCCACGTCCTTGCTTATATCCTTCGGCTCGGCGAGCACGTCAAAGCCCGCCTTCTTCGCGAGCTCCACGTACCCCTCCTGCCTGTGCAGCGGCGGGAGGAGCATGCCGTCTATCCCAGGTTCTCAGCACTTCACTCACACGTACCCCCACGGAGTGCGGCAGCCCCTTTCTTGAAGAAACCTCCACAACCCGCTTCCCCCAACAACAACAACAACAACAACGAGGACATGTCCTTCCATAGGTGAGAGTAAGGGGATGATGAAAAAACGTACCCTCAATAGCCTTGATATCCGCATCCCCCTCCTCCACATCCCCCTTGAACCAATCCGCAACGACAAGCCTGCCCCCGGCCCCCAGGGCCGCGTGCGCGTTCCGGAAGAAGGCCGCCTTGCCGGGGATATGGCTGAGCGCCTCGCTCACCCAGACCAGGTCGAACCCCCCCGGGCCTACCCCGCCCTCTTCGGCCATCCTCTCCGCGTCTAGTTCTAGGAACTTGACGCGCCCTTTGCCAAAGGGGATGAATCCCTCTCCGTCCGCATCTGCCTCCCTCTCCTTCCCCTGACCTCCTCCGCCCTTCACCGCCCCGGGTGCCTCCCTGCTCAGCCTCTCCGCCATCTCAACCTGCTTCCCGGAGATGGTGACGCCCGTAACGCTCGCTCCCCGGGCCGCAAGAAGCCGCGACGTCCCTCCCAGGCCGCACCCGACATCTAGGACGCGGAGGCCCGGTGCCGGGGCGACGGAGGAGATGTCGACGAGGAGATCCACGAGGTTGAGCTGCGCCTGCTCTTTCGTGTCGGTCGCCTTGGAGGCTTCGGTGGGCCAGTAGCCGTGGTGGATGTGCTCGCCCCTAAACCCGTTACCTCACGCCCGAGCGAGGGGATGCAAGACATCACCGTGGCGCGCATCCAGGCTCGTCCTCTCCTCGCGCACGGCGCCTTGCCTTTTGCCCATGCCCTCTCGATCGACCGCGGGGCTCGAGAGACAGGGAGGCGGGAGGAGGGCGCCCACGTGGAGGAAGCAGAGACGAGGATGGGTAAGGAAGAGAGGGGAGCGTACCACAGACTGAGATAGTAGTCGCTCGCGAGGTCATAGTGCGTCGTGATCCTCTCCTTCAGCGCCGCCATGGTCCCGTGCGCGAGGCCCATGGGCGTGTCATACTTGGCGCTCAGCTTCGAGCTGTCTCCCGTCGTGTCGGCCATCTTCAGGGTCGAGGGGGTTCAAAACCGCAAGGTAAGTCGGTTCAGGGGCCGGGGGGGCTGGGGAAATGAGGACGGTAAGCTCGCGGTCACTGGTGTTCCAATCCTGACGAGAGTCTCGAGGTTCGAGGTGTCAAGTGCATCGTTGGTAAACAATCCAAGATCTATCTCCTCCAAGCGGGGTCGGCGACAACATCACCCCGCATCCCCCCAAGCAGCTCTGACGCAGCTACCCCCTGTTCTAGTCACACCGCTAATGCACCGTGGCCTATCATACTACCCAGGCTCACCGACCAGATTACGCCCAGCCCCTCTGGTCCAGCCCTAAAGAGCATGCACGATTCTATCCCAGCCCCTCCTCGTCCCTCAGCTGCAAACAGCGACGCAACGATCCCCTCACAGCAAGCTCAATGCCACTCTGCGTCGACGCCCTCCCACCCCTCCAAGAACCCCTTGAAGAATCTAACCCCCAACCCGGGGTCCAAGCTCCCCGTCGTCGCGCGAACGGAATGCATGCTCAACTGCGGCAAGCCCAGGTCCGCCGCCTTGACACCCATGGCCGAGCTTAGCATGGGCCCCACCGTGCCGCCGCTCCTCGAGTCGTTCCGGATCTGGAATATCTGCGTCTCGCACCCGTTCTGCTCCGCGACGCGCCGGAGGATGGCGGTCGAGACGGCGTCGGTGGTCATGTGCCCGTTTGGATCCGCGCAGAGGGCGACGCCGACGTTGAGCTTGGGGACGTGCTCGTCTAGGTAGCTGGACAGGAAGTTGGGGTTGCCTGCGTGGGTTACGTCCGCCGAGGCGAGGAACGACCGCGCGTAGGTCTGGCCGATGACGCCCGGTCCGAAAGGCGCGCGGGCGTCGGCACAGAGAGCCTCGACGGTGCGCTCAACCACGATCGGGAGGAAGTTGCCCTTGGCGCCCTGCCTCAGCAACGATCCAATCTCCTCGTTATCAAACAGCGCCACAAGCCTGATATAGCTATCGTCGTCATCATGCTCCGCCATGATGAGCGACATCAGCGCCGGCCAGGAGCAAAGCTTATCGTCCACCCTCGGCCCGAAGATGAACTCGTGCTCGAGGCCACCGGTCTGCGCGGGCTGCGAATCGTACAGCTCGAGGTCCCAGTTGAGGATGCTGCCGTAGTCCGAGATGCCCAGCTCCCTTGCGATGAGCTTGGCGAGCTTTGGGGGCTGGGAGTTGATGAAGGAGCCGGGGGGCCCGAGGGGGTCCGTGGGGATCTTGTCCTCGAGGCCGATGACAGGGACGGCTTCGGTTTCCTTGTTGTTGCTGCCCATCATGCCGACGCCGAAGTGGGGGGCCAGCGTGGGGACGCGCGCGACTGTACACGGTTAGCCACACCGGCACCGGCACCGGCTCCGGGGTCTAGGTCCGCAACTCACTCGGCCAGTCGAGCTTCACGAGCTTCGACGACGTCTTCCCGCTGTCCGGGTCCCGAACAATGACCCGCCCTCCGACGCTCAGATCGCGGTCCCACCACGTGTGGTTCAGGCCGCCGGCGTACGGCGCGACGCCGAGCTGGACGTAGCCTGCCCTGTCGGGCTTCTTGCTCACGGGCTTCAGGCGGGCCGTCACGGCGTCGATGTGGCCGGCGATCATTGCGACGCCGGAGCCGGGGGTGTACGACTTGCCGACGGTGAAGGCGATGAGAGAGGAGCCGTTGCGGGTCACGTAGTACTTTCCGCCGGGGCGGATCTCGCCGACCCACTGGTCGCGGGAGGGGAGCTGCAGTCGTCAGTTCCCAGTCCGGAGCCAGACCCATCACGACACTATCCAAGGGGACTGGTCCTGGCTTACCGGCTTGAAGCCCGCGTCCCGCAGCTTCTTCTCGGAGTACTCCACCGCATGCCAGACCGTCGGGTTCCTGCTCAGGAAGTCGCAGAACGGCTTGGTGAAGGCCTCGGGCTTCCCCGCGGCGACAGCGCAGAGGAGGCACTCGGCGGACGTGGCGGCGCACGAGACGGTCTGGCGCTGGGGGTGGCGCAGGGACGAGGCGCACGAGGGGCAGACGGTGCGCTGGGCGGGGGGCAGGGCCTCGATGTCGGAGGCAATGTAGGCCTTCTCCGCGCGGGTGAGCGCCGGAGACTCCCCGGCGGGCGCGGGACGGAGCTGGAGTGAGATGTCCTGGGCGCGCATTGCGAAGAACTGGCGGTTGGTCATTTGCGCTGCTTGATGGGATGGAGTTGGGCTTCGGGGCTGATGGAGCTGTGCTTCGGAGTGGAGGTGGGCTTGGTGTAGGTTTAGGCGGGGACTGGGAAGGAGATGGCTGGGGGGCGCTTGGACGGGAGCTTGCGTGGGGGAGCTCTCTTATTGGCGGGAGCTGAGCTGCCTGATGAATGAGAGCCCCGGGGGGGGGGGGGGGGGGGTTATTTAGCTACCGAGTCGGGCACTTGCCGCGCTGGGCGCGCTCCGATTGCTGCAAACACTCGCTATGTGACTACGCTCACCCTCAGATCAGACCGGAACTCCGGATATACTTTCTCTCTCTCCCTTCTCCCTCCCTCCCTCTCTCTCTCTCCCTCCCTCAACCACCCTCGCATCACACATCATCCGAGACATCGATCCCCTACTCAAAGCTCCGGATGACCTCCGCCAGGGGCTCAAACCAGCACGCAGCAAGATGATCGTTCCCCTCGTCGTTGGGATGCACCCCGTCGCCCGTCATGCTGTCGGTATCGAAGCCAGTCCAGCAGTCCACGACGGTGACTGGGCTCTCGTCGCTCGAGATGGCCGGCGCCCACTCGGCCAGCGCGTCGTTGAGCGCCCTGGTGCGGTCCGGGCACTCGGGACACTCCGGGGGCGCGACGGGGATGATCTGCGCCATCTTTTGTCTCGTTAGCCCCCTCTTCTTCTCCTGATCAAGTGACGCCATTCAGCAAGTCGAGGGCCAAGCGAAGCTCACCAGGATCTTCATCCGCGGGTTAGAATCCCTCATATCCCCCACCAGGCTCTCAAAAGCCGCCAGTATCTCCTCCGTCGAGATGGCGCTCCAGATGTCGTTGGTCGCGAGGTGCACCATGACCACGTCGGGCCCCGTGCGCTCCAGCCACCCGCGCAGCAAGCCCTCGTTGGCGATGTTGGTCGCGAGGAACCCGCCGTGGCCCTCGTTATCGCCATCGTGGTCGAAGCCGCAGCCCTGCGACGGGAGGGTGCCGACGAAGTCCGTATTGGTCATGTTGGCGTCCTGGAGGTCGCGCCAGAGGAGGGCGCGCCAGCAGCCCTGTTTGTTTGTCAGTTGTTGCTTCGTGGTCCTGCGTGGTGGGGGTTGTTTTCTCGCGGGATCTCGTAGAGCCTCGCGTCTTCCATCGTGACTCAGGGAAGGGGCCGAACGTACTGGACTTCCGGTGATGGAGTCGCCCAGCGGCATAATCTTGACCACATCCTGCGCCTTCGCCAATGCGGGCCCCGCAGCGAGCAATGCCGTCAACTTCATCTTGTTCTTGTTCCCTTTTGTGTCAAGTCGTGAGCCGTCGCTGTGAGCAATCGACAAAGCAGGCGTTTCAACGGATGCCGTATCACTCAAGCGAGCCACCCAACGCTCGATCCAGGATTCTGTGTCCCACAGCTACATATTATACCATCTCGTACCCCCATCCCCTCGTCATCCTTACGGTCCCTTCCCCCCCCCCGCGAGAGGGAAAGACGAGGCAACCGGCAGAAATGAACACATGCCCACATCAATATAAAACATCAACACCCCGTGGCGCGAAATCATTTCCCCGGCGCACTAGAGACGGGACGGGAAGGGCGGGGCAATGCCCCCAAAACAGCACCGAAGCCCGGTACAGAGGGCCGCTCGCCCCGCCTTCCATCTTCTTGGCTTCCCCACAGTCTCCCTCCAATTCCCGCCCCGGTGCCGGGCCCCACTTTCGGTATCGGGGCGGAGGGACGCGCTCCGCGGCTCTGGAGAAACGCGGCGCACGACTTGGGCCAAAGGCGCTGGGTAGAACTCGCCCCCTTACAAGGTATTGTCTGGACCGGGGTCCAGTTCAGTAGAGGAACCCTGGGCCTGTCCGCCCGGAAACGGTCCCCTGTGGGACGGCATATCCCCGGCCGACTACTGCACACGAGGGCGCCATCCGTATGCTGCATGCTGCAATCCCGACGCTGGTCGAGGGCTTCACGGGAACTCCGCAGGCCTCGGTGTATGTGCGTTGTCGGAGTTGGGTGCGGCCTCCCGGCGCCCAGGGTAAGCTTACGCCGATCTTTGGCGGACTCTGTCGGGGAACACGCGGTTCCCTGCCTCCTACCGGGCTCTCGCGCCTTACACGGTATGTACTACGTAGTGCTTTTACCCCGCTAGCTGGGAAGGAGCAGAGATAGACCGGGCGAGGCTCCAGATCGTCCGTTGTAGCCTTACAGGCATGATATCCAGTCCACTGGCCGTCCACTCCCTGATAAACACACCCACGGCGCTCTGGTCTCAATGTCATCACATCTATACACGAATCCATGCCCATCCTCTGCTCCCCGCCGAGCACACCCAACATGGCACTCGCAACCGTAGTCGTAGGCGGCCTCGTCGCGCTCGCGAGCTACACGCTATACGGCGCCTACTGGCGCCTCTACCTCTCCCCCGTCGCAAAGTTCCCCGCCCGCAAGCTCGCGGCCCTCACGTTCTGGTACGAGTTCTACTACGACGTGCTAAAGGGCGGGGCCTACGTCTACGAGGTTGAAAAGATGCACAGGGAGCTGGGTACGTGGCACCGCCGACATGTTTCGCACTTCCTTCACCCTTTTTCCATCTCTTGTGCTTTCAGTTGCGCACCCCGAGAGCTGGAAGACTGACAAGGTGTGGACGGGCGCCAGGCCCCATAGTCCGCATCATTCCTAAACAGACTGTACCCCTGCGTCGGGCACCGCGTCGACAAGTCCTGGTGGTCGGCCGGCATGTTCGGCAGCACGGACATGACCTTTGGGACCGTCTCCCACGAGCTCCACAGGACCCGCCGGGCCGCGTTCGGGAGGTTCTTCTCGAAGGCGTATATCGCCCGCCTGGAGCCCGTGTTGCAGGGCTTGGTCTGCAACATGGTTCAGAAGGTGGAGGAAGGTGTGGAGCACGGCGGGGTGGTAAACCTTGTGCATGCCTTCTCGGCGCTGACGCGTGATGTTATCACCGAGTACTGCTTCTCCAGTAGTCGGAGAGCGCTGGACAAGGATGGCTTTGCGCCGCATTGGTACGAGTGGATGCAGGTCCACTGCAGCTTCACCCCCGTGTAAGTCCCTCAACAACCAGCCCGTCCCTACCCTACTGCTGTTGTCTAACCAAGACCCAGGATCAAGCAGTTCCCCTGGCTCCTCCCAGCCCTGGATCTCCTCCCCGACCGCCTCGTGAAATCCACAAGCGACCCCATCTCGCTCATCCGCCTCCAGCAAGCCGAGTACCGCGCAATGGCCGAAGCAGCCATCGCCGGGGCCGCCAAAGACACCACGTCGCACCCCACCACCTTCCACGAGATCCTCCGCGAGCCAGGCCTCCCTCCCCACGAGAAGACGGCGTCGCGCATGGCGGCGGAAGCCACGTCCTTCGTCGGCGCGGGGACCCTGACCGTAGCGCACACTCTGTCCCTCGCCGTCTTCGTCATCCTCAAGGAGCGGGCCGTCTGCGAGCGTCTGCTATCCGAGCTCCGCGAGGCGATGCCAGGTGTGGACTCCGCGACGAGCCTGCAGAAGCTCGAGGCGCTGCCGTACCTTTCGGCAGTGGTGGACGAGGGCCTGCGCCTAAGCTACGGCTCCATGCACCGCCTCTCCCGCTCGCACCCAGACCAGGCCCTCCGCTTCCGCGGCTGGACAATCCCGCCCGGCACGCCCGTGGGGACCTCGGCGTACCTCGTCCACACCAACCCGGCCCGCTTCCCGGAGCCCCATACCTTCCGGCCCGAGCGCTGGCTGGGCCCCGAGGCCAGCGAGCGCCGGCGCCTGAAGGGCTATCTCTGCAACTTTGGGCGCGGGACGCGGCAGTGCGTCGGGATGAGGCTTGCGTATGCAGAGGTTTACCTCTCGATCGGGCATCTTGTGCGGCGCCTGGGGAGCCGGCTCGAGCTGTACGAGACCGAGTATGAGCGCGATGTTGCGTTTACGAGAGATTACTTTATTCCGGCGCCGGGTAGGGAGAGTAGGGGGTGCCGGGTTGTGGACCCCGGGCGCGCCGGACGGGACGGAGCCTCATAGCTGTTGCCGGCGCAATCCGGTATAGTTTGCGTATCAGGCCTAGGCCGTGTGTCACTTGTCAGACAGGGGGGAAGCTGGAGACTCCGCAAGCCACGGGGAATCAGAGGCGTAACGGAATATTAATCCCACGAATCTTCAGCCCCCCCTCCAGGCCGCGATGCTCCCCTGCCAGATACTCGATACAACCAAAGAACCTGGTTCCCCACCGGCAGACGGGGAATCCTACCCTAGAATACTACATGGAAGTAACCACGCCCTCCCACGCCCGCCCCCCCCCCCCCCCCCCCCCCCCCCCGACACCACGCCGGTGTCCCGGCCAATGCGAGCCCCCCTTACATGGCCGCAATGGCCTCGACGTGGTCAACAACCATGCACTGGTACTCCTCGCCCTGCCCATAGTAGATGGTGAACCCGTCGTCGTGCGCGGGGCCCGAGCTCAGCTCGTCGCCCCACTGCCAGAACTGGTCGCCGGCGATGCCCTCGGTGTCGCGGGCGGCGGCCTGCCACGGGGGCGTGTAGCCGCAGTGGTCCTCGGACTGGCCGTCTAGAGGCGGTCAGCGCCCGTGTCTTCCGGTGTGGGAGGAGGGGAAAGGGCTCCGACTTACACTCCTCGAAGAGGCAGGGCTTGCCGGCCGCCACGCAAGCCGCGCCGTGGGCCTCGATCCACGCAATGGGGAACTCAACAGAGTCCACGCCCCCTAGCCTCGTTAGCCCCTGTATCCCCCCGTGTCCTCAAGCATTCCCCAGCACCCCGCCGGCCAGGGGAGGAGTACTCACAGTGCTCGGGGTACATGTGGAACGTCCCGAAGTCGAGCGTCTCGATCTCGAGGTTCCTGGCGAAGTCGGTGCCCTCGCTGAACTGGAAGGGGTAGCTGTCGCCGCCGGCGATTCCCATGCCCTCGTCGCCCAGCGTAACCATGTGCTCGCTGTCCAGCCCCTTGACGAATTCCGACGTGCTCTTGGCCCACTCGTAGATGACGTCCGTCTCGCATCCCGCGCACCTGGGCTCGTTGGCAAGCTCCCACGCAAAGATCGAGGGAGAGCCCTTGAAGCGGTCGACGAGCGTCTCAATGTAGGTCCTGTACTGAGCCTGCGCCGCCTCGTTGGTGTACCAGTCCGTGTTCGTCCCCCCAAACGCGTTGACGTAGGCGCTGATGCCGCCGTAATCATCCCAGTTGTTCACAAAGTTGATGATGAGCTTGACACCATGCTTCTCCGCCGCCGCCACGACGGCATCAAGCCTCTGCAGCCCGTTCGCCCCCTCGTTGATCCTCGACCCGTTGGCCGACAGAAGCTGGAACCAGACGTCGTCCGTCTCGGCGTTGACGTCGTTGAAGCCCCACACGCGCAGGATCTTGAGGCCCGAGGCCGCAAAGTTGGACATGGTGAGGTCGACGTCGGCGTCGTTGGTGAGCATCGAGACCCAGTAGGAGTTGCTGCCGGCGAGGTAGGCGGCCTGGCCGTCGATGGTGAAGCTGGTGCCGTCGGTTCCGGGGACCGAGACCTGGCGGGGGGAGGGGACGGCGGCGGCGAGGGCCGCGAGGGCGCCAGCGACGATGGGGGCCTTCATTGTTGCGTATCTGGAGCGAGGTGCTGCGCGAGGGTGTTTAGTCGTCCGTGTTCTCGGCGTCGTGGTTTGGGGGCGAAAGGTCGCGCCTTTATAGCGGTCCCGCCGCGTGTAAGTCCCTCCAAGTGGAGGACATATTCGTCCGAACCAAGTGTCATCGCGCGCGCCCAGGGATCGGGATAGATTAAAACTCGCTCGGATCAGCCGTGTAGCCCCCTGGTTAAGTGACGTACGGAGGCCATCTCCCGAGGTTGGATGCGACGCTGTTTCATAAAGGCGGACCCACGGCCTCCGAGCCACTTAGAATCCCCCGCTGCGGACGGAGAAACCTAGGACGGCGCGGGACATCTCCCACCAAGAAGTTGTGGAAAGAATCCGTCCCATCGCTTCTAGAACCTCCGCGCCGTCTCTGGAGATCCTCAAGTGTGAGCGTGGGAACCCACCGCACCGGGGCGCTTCGCCGCCGCCGTCGCTACTCCGACCCCACGCGGCAGCATCGGCGTGGTTCGATCGCTCGGCCCGTCCCTCGCGGCGTGCTCCCCCGCAGGAAGCGGGGCCAGATGTCCCGTCCGTCGAGGTCGATCTCGCCCAGAGGCTCGAGGTGGCAGTGCGGGTGCGCGGAGGGAGAGTCTCCGAAGAGCGCGACGAACCCGTCTTTCGTCCCAAAAGGAGGTGTGAGGGTGAGGAGAATGGCCGCCGAGGCGGGCATCGGGCTTCCGTCGGAGAGGGAGACTTGGGGCTGGTTGGTGTCGGAGCAACAGAGTGAGCCGTACTTCCTCGGCACCGAAGCTCCCATCGCATGCTCATGCTTCTCTGGGACGGGATGCTGCATGACTGCCGTCGGCGCAAAACGCGACACGATTCGCGGCTCCCCCCGAGTCCCTGCACGCATCGAACCCGATGTCGAGAGACTCCTTCCACCCAGACCCTGGAGACAGGACCTGCGGAGCCAGCATCTCCGGGCCCTGTCCGAGCTGTAGGTAGACATGCCGCGGCTTGAGTCTGCCCATGATAATGTTTGGAATGCGCACAGAGCCTTGGCCTAGTGTCCTCACTGCTCGTAACGGAGAGTCGTGGTCGTCGGTAAGGGCAACTGCGAGCTAGATGCAGACCAACACGCCGCCACCTACACTACCTTGGCGTTTTTGGCAGCTGTTTGTTGCGTGGCGAGCGCCTGCACGAACTTAGACGACCGGCTGCCACGCTGGTGTATATCCACGCCAGGACCTCCCGCTCTCGTCTTTGGCGATACCCCGGGGTCATCACACTCTTCCAACTCATCCGCGACAATGGGAAGTGTGACGGAGATCCCGCAATCAGTGACCAACGGCGGTTCAAAACATGAACTGGTGCACCGCAAACGAGTTGGCAGAGTCCCGGCGATGCGGTTGGATGTGGCCCCACCCCACCCCAGAGTCCCTACATCCGCAAAGATCACCGACTCGGCATCGTCGAACCAAAGACTGTTGAAGAAAGGTGCGCCGTCAGATCCGGGCGCCTAAGGACGGTAGAGTCTGGGGCCAGCGTCCCAGCACAGGGTGAGCGAGCCCGCTCGTTCGCCGCCGGGGATCAAGTCAGTTGACTAAATTCCTTCGGCTGCCGCAGAATCTCTTGCTTTACCCTCTCAGAGGACCGTGACTCTTCGTAAAGGACCAGCAGGTTAACACCAAAGACGCCCGTGAGGCAATAGGCCTCGTCCTCGGGCTCGTGGCCCGCCTGCCGGACCTCCTGTAGTGCCCACCCCCTCTCGACCTGTCTGCTGTCTGTGTGGACAGGAAGCGGGGGACATCGGCGAGGTAGGCGAAGCACATGACGGAGCGCTGGTACCGCTTGTACATGGAGTTGATGGCCTCGGACACCTCGGCCGTCGAGGACTTGTCGACCAAAACTAGTCGTAACGGGCGGGGCGCGCCTGGTAACAGCATCTTGAGACCTTGGCGAATCCCCGGAGCTTGAAGGCTCGGGGAATGTCCTGAATGTCTCGAAAAGTGACCTCTCGACGTCCCGGGAGTGGGTTAGGACGGTATATGGTGTGATCGCGCGAGGGCGCCCCCCCCCCCCCCCCCCCCCCCAAAAAAAAAAAAACCAAAAAAAAAAAAAAAAAAACCGGAGGGCGTAGGTTGAAGTGTTGAGGAGGCGCAACTCTGTCGGCTTTTACATGAAGACGACCTGATATCCTTGCTCTTGTACGGATAGGAATCTCACGTTACTCGGGTTAAAAGTAAAGGGTATCTGTAGAGAGGATGGTATTACATCAATGTCGTTTTGGGCTGAATGGGAAATGCCACCATGTCAAAACGCCGAAAGGATGAGCGAAGCAAGAAAGAAGAAAATCTCCGAGAACGGGAGATACTCGACGGCTGGAGGCAAGAGCACACTCGAGCCGGCTTCCGCTCTCATCTCGGTACCATGCATGGTAGTGCCCTTACTTATAGTTCCGAGCCTACCACAGATAATGGCCGGGCAGACCACGGGCCGGGGCCCCCGGCGGGCAGCCGTGCCGCGGGATCCCGCGGCACGGCGAAGATGCGGGCTCCGGCTCGGTGCGCTCTGAGAAGATGTGTCGGGACCTGGGTCTCCGACTTACACGGCGGGTGGCGGTTTGGGCATCAGGAGTAGGAATGTCAGCCACGCGGCGTCCCGCGGCCGGCAATCGTGTGATAAAAGGGGGGGGATGTATCTGACGTGGCGATGAGGACGTCGGCTACGCATAGTCTGGTCAGTCCGGCGTATGGAAGACTACGTCTAGTTCAACATCAACAATCCGTCCTTTAAGGTCGTGAGTCGAGATGACCTTGGTATACCATACAAACCTGGATAAGTAGTGGCTTGTACTCCACACCTCTGGTACCTGTCGTGTTGCTGCACGTCTGGACACGCCGGGCGAGACTTGTGGTGTACCCAGCGTCTAGAAATTCTGCATCGTAAAGGTATCGAGCTGATAAATCAAAGCCTGCTTAAGGCTGAGTCTCCGAGGCGAGCCTCGCATATGACGGCACCCGCGTACGCCGTCTTCCAGGCTGGATCCGTGCGGCCTCGTGCCACTGCTCTGTCAATCCTCAACCTCCACTCTCTACCTCGCCTATCGAAGACCCCTCCCGGAAGACACCCACGGACCCCTAATGGCGGAGTTTGTGGACTGTCCAACCCGGTGCCTCGGGCTTGGCCCCTATCCCCGGACCCGCGAACCAATGAAAGGTATGGCGCTGGGCATGTTACATCGAATCCTCACTAGATCTACACATGTTGGGGAAGCTTGTCAGGCGAATTTGAGGCCGGCTAGTGTAAGGTTATCGGCCATGGTACCCCCGGCCCCTGAACATGGGTCAATCTGCAACTGGTACGAGGTTCTACGACATGCTTCTCGGTGATGTGTGCTGAACTCCTTCCCAGCCGAAGACAGCCGAAGAGCATCGTGGTCGGTATGCACACGCGGAGATCCGAGGAGGTAGAGCAGTGCGTCTAGAGGGGTGGCGGTGTACTCTGTATGAAACACTAACCATGGTTCGAGGTTGAGATAGGCCATACCGTATCCAAAGAGGCAGTGGTTGCGATCTTGAGATCTACTTTGGGTGAGCAGGGAGCAGATCCCCTAGGGTAGAGCCTGGACTGTAGCTGTAGGCCATGAGTAAGTATACTTGCCACTTGCTCTACTCGTCAAGCGGTCAGAGGGTATCGTGGCTCGGATATACCGCTAATATGTCGGATTCCCGTCACATCTGAATCCCCGTGGGGTAATGCCTGGCTTAGTCCCACCGGTTACACCACAGAAGGAAAAGAGGAGCATGGTGAGTATGCCCAAGTCTAGAGATGTTGGCGAGCATGATCAGAGTACCCCGTACGCGTCCCCAGTTTTTGAGAATAGCCTTACGTTACCCCCCAGGGGCAGTTGGAGACAATACGGTGTATGGCAGGGATTGTCTGCGCTGGCTGGGTCTTACCACCGTCCAAGCAAGCTTGATCCCGGCAAAGTTAACCTGGTAGAAACACGCAAAGGTATACTTCGGCAAGTGCTCGAGTTGAAAGTGCTGGTCCGTGAAGGAAGGATTCCCCTCGATGCTAGTCCACAGAGTTTCCCGCGCTCACGACGGCGATCTCGGAGTCGTAGCCCGTAGCGCAGCTCGGCTATGCACGTCCCCCGCGTGCTACTAGTTGCCAAAGCCTCAGCACCAGCTGCCCGCGCACCTATATTCGCGGCATTCGAGGGGCAGAGTCATCCCGGGGGAAGACACCGGGGTCCGGTGGCTGGACATGGGCATGCCTTCACACGAATGCGGTCAGATTATCACCTTTTCTCTTTCTCAACCAGATCTTCCCCTCAAACCATTTCATCGTCCCCACAAACGGTTCGCCCCCACAACCCCAAACACAGCGAGCCTCCAGCATGTCGCTCCGACGGAGGCCGAAGATGGAGAGGAGCGAGGACCCCGCGCTAGAAGGAGGCGGACTCAAAGGTGGCAAGGACGCCCCCGCCGGGGATGCGGTAGTTAATACCGCAGCGTACGTGTCCTCGATATCCCCGTTCTGTATTGAGCTCCGGTAGCCGCTGACGCCATCTAGCTCCGGGGTATAGGTGCAATCATCATGACAAAGAGCACCATATGCCTAGGCGTCCCGGCCATGCCGTCCGTCCTCGACAACCTAGGGCTTGTACCGGGAGTCATCGGCCTGTGCTTCGTTGGGTTCGTGACGTGGCGGTCCACAAGGACGACTGGGCCGTTCAAGATGAACCACCCGCAAGTGTACGCGATTGGCGACGCCGGGGACGTTCTGATTTGCTCGCGAGACATTCGGGGCGGCATTCTGCATCTGCAAGTTTCGCGGTCGGTGCAAGTGGAAGGCGTATACTGATATTCCTACGCTGGTGTCTATATTCACGGGCGGCTCCCTTGATGTTGGGCACGTCCGCGGGCCTCAACGCCGTCTCTGCGCATGGGACCTGCACCGCGGTCTTCGTAGCCGTGGCTGCGGTCGTCACGTTTCTGACCGCGAGTGCCCGGGCTTTGAACCGAATAAGCTGGCTTGCTTGGATAGGCGTCGTGTCTGTCATTGCCGCTGGTAAGTCTATCTTTCAGTGACCTCGCTGCGGCCCTGTCGAGACTAACGCCGTAATAAAGTCTTGGTGGTCACGATTGCAGTCGGCGTCCAAGACGGCGGCGCCGCCGCACCCACCCACGGCCACTGGGAGCCCGACTACAAGCTCTTCGCCCAGGCCTCGTTCCGCGAGGCCATGCCATCCCTATCCACGCTCGGCTTCTCGCACTGCGGTGTAGCCGCATATGTCTTCGTGGCGTCCGAGATGCGGGACATCCGCGAGTGTCCAAAAGCCGCTGCGATTGCCAACGCCGTTGTCACTGGGACCCTCTTGACGATCGGTTTCGTCGTGTACTATTTCTGCGGGTCGTTCGTCGCGTCGCCGGCGCTTGGCTCCGCGGGGCCTCTGATGACGAGAAGATTTCATACGGGCCCGCTCTGCCTGGAGCCATCATTACTGGGACAATCGTTATCCCCGTAAGTTTCCATCAGCTTCTCCTACTCTCACTCCGGACACGGGGATATGCTAACCTGGATAAAGTACGCAAGCAAGATCGCCATTGTCCGCATCCTGCGAGACTCCCGGCACCTCGCTTCTGACACCCTGAAGCACTGGACGGTATGGCCGGGCTGCACATTCGTTGCCAGCGCCATCTCCATTTTTTACCATTTCGTCTCCCTCACGGGAGCCCTCTTCGACACCCTGATGGCCGTCATCCCTGTGGACTGGTCCTGGCCCTATGACACCTTGCGTGTAGACAAATCTAGGCGCACGTGGACGTGGGCTCTGGAGGCTGGGTTCGCCGTCGTTGTCGTCCTCCTTGGGCTGGTGCTGTTAGTCGGTGGGACGTATTCTGCCATTGCTGCCATCGCAGAGTCTTATAGGGAGAGCCGTGGGTCGAGCGGCTGGGCGTGCGAGGATAACTCCAACTCCTGACACTCTAGAAGCTTATACTTGGCGTACGTTATATCATCGAAGCTGGCCCCTACCGTGATTCTGTTGTAAGGCGCCCCTGGGATGGCTAGCTTCTGAACTTAGCATGCCGGTTCAGTCGCCACATGCACCTTCCATTCCGTCGATAAGGGCAAAATAGGCTGGGTCTGTTCGCTCCTACTCAGCTTGGATGTATCCTGTCTCTCCAACTGAAACACGTTGGGTCTCTTGTGACCTCAAAATTTTAATTACACTGTCTCACAAACAACAACAGTTTCATCTTAGCATGGTCGACAAATGTTCAAGCCGTTCGTAGAAAACGACAAGGGTTTCCGCACCTTCATCGGGATGCTACCCAGCTCAATGTCTTCCCTACAAGTCTACCTGCACATTGATGGATGGTGCTGTGGATAAGGATCTCACCCACAGACAAGCACCTCGAGGAGCCCAATCTTCGGGTGAGACCTCTCTCGCCTCCCCTATAACATGGTTGCAGGCGATATGTCGTCGTGACTTATTCGGCGCTGTGACGGACGGGCCCTGTGCAGACTAAGAGCTCACCACGGTACTACGCCACGGCGCGCAACTAGAGCCTCAAGGCGGAAGGCTCTCGTCAGGGAATCGGTGTGTAAGAGGGGAGGATCCAAGGCCGGGCATATGGCGTCTAGCACGGATGTGGCCGCGATGTGCACGTAGGCGGTGTATCGCACCGGGCTACAGTGTAACATGCAGGGTCCAGTTCTCACCGAGTTACATTCTCGGCGGGGGCGCTGTGACGGCCTGTTCTTCTGCGAAGCAGGACCCGAGAACACCACTGTGCCGAGCCCAGCCATCCGGATACGTGACCCGACACGCACGCCATCCCGCGGCCTCTTTCAAGAGCCCCGAGGCATCTAGACCCACGGAAGCTGAAGCTCGACCCTGGTCATCCACGTCGCACAGATCTTCGTATAAGTACGGGATATCCCACCCTCACCGAGGCAGCGCTCAGGGATCGGGGTTCGCGATGGGTAGGTGCGCCGGAACCCTGCGGCACGGCAATGCTTGTTTGCGGCTCAGTTGGTACGATACGGATCGCATGTCGGGTCCCGCACCCCAATTTACACGGCGGGTCGGAGCGCGGAGTCTGGCCACTGGGATGGGGTTGCGCGGAGCCACGGCACGTTCCGCGGTGGTCCGATGGCAGGGGATCAAGAACATTCGATGCCATGGTGCCGAAGTCAGCCCAGCCCAGCCCAGTCACCGCCCATCTGATCACTCGGCAGCAGCAAGACTGCACAGGGTCCAACCCAGGACTGCCCGTGCCTTGAGCGTACTTGCAGCCCAACGTGGTCTTGGCCCACTGGATGGACCTGCAGGACAAGCGCCAGCCGTCTGCACCCCGATTTGCCCAGGGCTGCCACGCTGTCGGGCCCTGGAAGCCCGGAGCGGGACACATTGGCCCGGCTCGTCTGGAAGCCTGGGACTTCCGCATCGGGAAGGTGTCGGGGCTAAGGGACAGGTTCAGCTGAAGCCTGCGTATCCCCCACGCGGGACACTGCCCATCGGGGGCCACCACGCGCCGTCTTCGGAGCTGACTTGCTCAGCTCCGGCGCGTTTGAGCTCCGCACGAGGTGCCACGTTCACCACCATGCTCAATTCACCCTCCCACTGCACAATCATCCTCCCTTGTCAATGAACCTAGGCACGACCCGCCCCTGCGGATACCCCCTGGTGTCGGTTTTATCCCCCTAAATCCCCGTCCCGATACCTCGGCCGCTCGGCACAAGCCACCGGGCGCTTATGCCGACGGTTTGTGGCGGTGATCCCAGTGGAGAAGCCGGAGAATGCCGCGTGGGTTTTCTCGCTGCCCCGGACCCACGCGCTAATGGAGATTATGATGATGCCAAGGTCCCTGGCGCCAAGGGCGTTCGGGGCATCGGATGGTGGTAATCGGCCGATAGCTCGCTAGAGCGAGAATGCGACATCGGCCGTGAGTTGACAGCGGCAAGCAAGGGAGATGCGGGGCCTGGGAAAGCAACGGTGCCGGGCCAGGCGGCCCAAGTGTATTGTGACGTGCTGACGGGAGGTGCGACGGGCGCTGACGGCTGCGGGGTGGCTCGACGGCTCGTCCGCAGCAGATTGTCCCTAGCGCCACCAGGCCGGTAAGATGCCGCCAAGCGCTCGCGACTCCTCTTTTGACCGGACGAGCTCCCAGGGCGAAGGATGCCCCAGCACGGACAACCCCTCGGGCGGACGACGGGGAGGGAAAGCGCACGATCCGCGCCCCCCGGCCAGCCGTTCTCTTGGTGTGCGGACGCAACGCCGACGGGCGACTACTGCGCCAGGCGCGACGCGCGCATCGAGTTTGCGTCGGGCGAATCGAGATCCCCGCGGACGCAGGCTGGACGAACCGGGTGGGTTGAGGTGGTACTTTGCAGCTCGATGCGGCAAGCGCGGGGCTTCCCAAGGGTGGGAAAGGGAGCATGATTACCGGGATGGAGGAGGTGGGGGCCTGCTGTGGGTCTGCGAGGCCCCCAACGGGCGGGACCGCCGACGGTGTCTCCTCGTGCTTTGCGCAAGAGGGCCAATTGTGAATTGGGGAGCATGATTGGCGGGACGGGGGGCCTCGGTGGTTGACCTATCAGCGGGGGCATCGTGCCAATGCAGCCGCTGGGGCCACTGGAACACAGGCCCAAACGGTGGGCGCCATCCCTGCACGACTCGGGCGCCGAGCCAATGGGCGTCCGCCGCCTAGGCACGAAGACCCCCCCGCCTTCGATGTTGCGACCGGTTCACTTCCTGACAGTGAAGTGACAGCGGCCAAGGCCCCAGCGCCGAGGACCCCCTCCCCCCCGCCCCTGTAACTGCCAGGCCGTAGCGCGGAATTTAGGGGCCGAGCCGCACGGCGCAAGCGAGACCAGCGCTGAGGAGGGAGGGTTCTCGTAATGGCGACGTAAACCCGCAGGGGCGCCCCAGGACTGGATGCGACCTTGGGGCAAGGGGGACAGGGATGAGGGATGCAAGCGTGCGCGGGCGCTCCCTCGGGCAGCGTGAGCTCACCGCATGCAACGTTGGACGGCGTCATCATGCTCGAGCAACTCCCGCATCTCCTCCACACACCTTCGCCTATTTTTCCATTCCTCACCGTCCCTGTGTTCTTCCAGTCTATCGAGTGACTGACCATCTGCCCACCCTTCGTCCACCGCACCGAATACCTGGATTTCGAGGTTTTTTGTTAGGTGGTTTGGGGCATAGACGCGGATGGGCGACTGAAGCATGTGCGCCATTGGCCTCAAATTGAGAGCGCCTCCACCTTTTCTTTCTCTCTCTTTCCCCACCAACGTTTGGTTGTCACCCGGGACTTCCACCCTCCGAATAGTCTCGTTGCTGTGATCCGCTGATCTTTCCCGCCTCCACCTCCACCTCCACCTTTTTCTCCCTCGCAACCTTCCGAGAGGTCCAATCGGACGGGATTGAAAACACACACAACAGCACGAGACATCCGCACTCGACACCACATCGTCGTCTGAGGGAGCTCACCTTCCTCGACGTGGAAAAGAAAAAAAAACGACTTTTTGCTCCTCCGCAACCGGGCCCGATCAGGACCCAGGTCTCAGTTAACCCCCCCGAGACGCCATCGTCACGCGAGGCAGTAAGCGCTGCTCACAATCCGACACGCCAATCTCGCGAGTCAGACAAAGATCGCAATCTCCAATCCTTCTATTTTCCAAACACGTCAAAGAGCGCTCGAGGAACTGCCCCGAGCCGGCCCTTTTGTCCCGAGGGGTTTTGCCCAGGCTGGACTGTAGGCGCTTGGCATTCGCGCCTGGGCGGATTCTGCTGCATTCGACAAGGTAGCGTAGCGCGCTCGTCGTCAGCTTTGCCTTTGGGGCCCGGCCCCGCTCCCTTCCAGGTCCCGCCCGCGCCATTGTTGAGCTCACGGATTTCTCCGCCCGCAATCCGTCTTTCCGAGCAAAAAAATCAACCCACTCGACACCCTATCGCCTTACCTTTGCCAGCCCGACGCGATCGAACCGGATCGAAGCGAGACGAAGGGAAAAGAAGAACAAGAAAATAACAGCGCGGGAGACACGACGAGCAATTGCCGCCTACATCGCCTGGGCACCATCCGACACAGGCTCGGCCCGGCATGCTAGACTCCCATCCGAGGAGCCACCCCATCGACCCGGCAGCCCACGCGCACCCGGGCTCCCGAGCGAGCGTCCTGTCGTCAATCCCGCCCCCCGTCGTCATGGAGCAGCACTACCAGCCGCGGTACCACCCGCAACCTCACCCTCACCACCACCCGCATCCCCATCAGCACCCCCACCACCAGGTCCCGCACTACAGCCTCCCGCAACAGCCCCACGGACAGCACGCCCGCCGCGTCCCCTCCATCAACACCTCGATGGCCGGCCCCGCGGCGTCCTACGGCGCGTCACCCACGACTGACATCCGCCGCTCATCCTCCTCGCGGTCAGGCGGCGCGCCGACGAGTTACGTCGCCGCGCTGAGGAGGCAAAAGGGGACGGTGTGGTCCGACCGCGCGCAGCCCGAGGATCCCGCAAGGGCGGCGCAGCTCCGAGCGGCCAAGGCGCGGGCGACGAGGACCATGGCGGGGAGCGCACGCCTGAGCGCGGGGCACGCGGCGGGGAGGACGAGCACGGGGATCAGCACCACGGGCAAGGTGGCCGCCAAGATCCGGCACCACGGGAAGCCCGGCGTGGTAGGGTATTCGCCCGGCGAGAACCACGTGGGTGTCGGGGGCGTGCCGCCCAGGCTGAGCGCCACGGAGGTGGAGGGCGAGAGCTCCGACGACGACGAGCAGCGGTACCACCACCGCCGGACGGGGAGCAGCGGCCGGAGCAGCACGGGCTCGGGCCGGCGGAACATGAGCTTGCCCATCCGCTCCGGGCCGGGGAGCCAGCGCGGGACGCCCTCTAGGCAGGGGAGCATCGCCGAGAGCATCCATGAGCGGCCGCCCCTCGTCGTGGTGGGCGGCTTGCCGAGCGACGCCGTCAGCGGGAGGAGGAGCCTCAAGGGGGAGGAGAAGCCGCAGAGCATTGGGAGCGGGAGTAGCGGCGAGAGGGGGGACGGCGTGGCGGAGCTGGAGCATGATCCGACCATTGCGAGTAATTCTAGGCTCGCGGCGGATTCGGCAAGGGAGAAGGGGAAGGGGGGCCTGGAGAGGAAGGGGAGCGTTGACGAGAGGACGACGACACTTTCGGCGGGAAGGCTGTACATTGCGAATCCCGATTAATGCGGCGGTGCTTGTAGGTGCTTGGCAGGGGAGGCTGAGGTTTAGACCGTGTGCGGGTGGACGGGGAGAGCCGCGATGCCTCTCGTTACATGTCTAGGGGGAGGGGAGGGAGAGATTGGGCGGTTGCTTTCATCTTGCTTCTTTTTTATCTTTTGCGCCCGTCTGGCTCCTATTCAGATGATACCCGTTCTTTACCACGGAGTACACAAATACAGTCTTTTTAATCCAGACGGGCGGTTCTCGGACGTAGTCTGTGCTGAAAAGCTGGGCGTCTAAGCGTGTTGGGCTTCCTCGCCCAGCGGGATTCACTCGCGCGGACCTCGACTCCAAGTCCACGGGGATGGGTAAAACTTTGGCGCTCCGACGGTTCCGAGCTTCATCAACTAGCAAATACCGCGCTCGGTGGGCAGGTGAGGCCTTCCGAGCGTTTGTGCGGGGCGTCTCGAACTAGTGAGTCGGAAGCCAGGGAGGCCTCTTTAGAGGGTTGGTTAGTCTCTCGTATAGCATCGCCGGGTTCTGGGCCCGCCTCGCGAGTCCGTCCGTCCCCTAAATCCTCGTGCCCCCAAAGCCCAGAGATAGCAACATGACGTAATTCCTCGTTCCAGTCGTCCCTTGCACCCGCACGAAGCGTCTTACATAAGCCACTTAATATCCGAGATGGAAGCCTGGGGCAGCAGCCAATCAGAGGGGAGGCATTGTGGGGCCACGCGACGCGAGAAGAGCGCGTTAATGGGCTTGTGTGGAAGGGGACTGGGGCGCGTTTTGGGCCTTCGACACGTGGACCTCAATTCGAACTTGTGTGGGATTTTGTTTGGTGTCAGCACAACTGTCTCGAGAGGGCATCCACGACGTCATCAAACTGGCATCGCCCAACGTAACCACGGCACCAAGCATCGGTGGAGACGGATTCTGCATCTGATTCGAGTGATTTCCTCTTCCCACGGCGACAACACACGGCATCGTGGCACCGAGAGCAAGCAGACGACACCCGCCATCGAGCAACCACGGACTGACAGAGTCATACCCGCGGACAGTCCGATGCCGCTTCTAGAAATGTCGCCCAACGTGCAGGAGACGGAGGGGGCGAGGAAGAGGAGCCACGACGAGTACGCAGCAGAGGAGGTGGCTTCCAAAGCCGGATCTGATGGTGCTTCGAACCCCAACTGTGAGTACCAAGCGTACCCTGCCTCATCCCCCGAGGGAAGCTCGTAGCTGACTTGGTCCCTCTTTTCAGCAATCTACAACCGCCTCGGCATACGCCCCGAAACCCCCGACGGCAACCACGGCATGAGCGACGGATCGACCCTGTCCCCCACGAGGACCCCCTCACCGAGCCCTTCCTCCGCGGACAAGCCCTCCCCAGCCACCGCCTCCCTCCCCGCACATCCCAAGCCCGACAACCCCGCGAAGCGCAAGCGCCTCACCCCCGCCGAGAAAGCCGCCAAGGCCGACGAAGAAGCCAAGAAGAAGAAGGAGAGGGAGGAGTCCCGGCAACAAAAGGCGGCGGAAAAGGCCGCAGAGAAGGCGCGGATAGAGAAGGAGAAGGCGGAGGCCAGGGCGGCAAGGCAAGCGGAGAAGGCGCGGAGGGAGGAGGCGGAGCAGGAGGCCAAGGCCGCGAAGCAGCAAGAAAGGGAAGACAGGAAGCGGAAGAAGGACGAGGAGGAACGAAAGGCAAGGGAAGAGAAGGAGAGGAAGGAGAGGAGCCAGTTGAAGCTGCAGTCTTTCTTCAAGAAGCCTACTACGCCGAAGAAGGCGGCCGTGGCTGCGGTCGAGGAGAAGGTCAGTCCCGAGGAGGGGTCGTCGCCGAGGAAGGAGAAGACGGCGTATGAGAGGATGTTCCAGCCGTTCTTTGTCAAGCAGCACGTCCGCGTCGCGCGGCAGCGGCCTTGGTTAGACGACGAGGCGGCGGCGGCCAAGACGAGGATCCTGGACGAGTACGTCAGCGGGGAGAGGGCGCCCGCCGACGTGGCGCCGTTCAACCCCCTTGAGGCGCTCCAGGTGCCCTCCAAGCCGCGGCGCGAGGGAAGGAAGCACCCGAGTGTGAGGGCCGTGATGGACGAGCTGCAGCAGAACCCCGCCGCGCTGGAGAAGCTGAGGAGAGTGCCCGTCAAACTCATCTGTTTCAGGCAGGACGTGCGGCCCCCGTACTGCGGGACGCTGACGGCGATGCCGCAGGGCGGGGAGTTGTGCCTAAGGCGCGTGGCGAGGAAACCGAATGGGAGGGTGTTGGAGCTGCAGTATGATTATGATTCCGAGGCGGAGTGGCAGGACGACGAGCCGGGAGACGACCTTGATGATCTGGACGATGAGGAGGAAGAGGCTGATGACGAGGACGACATGGATGGGTTCCTGGATGACTCGGAGGACACGGGTGTTGCACGTCGGATATTCGCTAATGAGATGGAGCCTGAGTCGACAGGCGTGTGCTGGGACGGCGACGAGGGTGCAGCAAAGTTAAAGCCGTACCGGATGGAAGTCATGTTGGGTATGTCACCCCTTTGATCCGTGGCCCCTCGCGAGACCCTGTGCTAACCAACCCCCGTAGAAAACATCGACCACAGCGTCGGCATCGACCCCTTCTCAACACAATACTGGTCTCCGCCAAAGAAGATGCCGCCGCCGGCCTCCACCTCTCAACCTCCCGCCTCCAAACCCTCCAAACCCAACACCAACTCGAGTTCCGCGAACCCCCCGGACGACCTCAAGGCGCAAATCAAGAACCCCGAGCTCATCCCGGAGTTCAAGGAGGCCGTCCTCGCCAACCGCAAGCTGAGCAAGCTGGCCATCGTCGAGGTGCTGGGCCTGCAGTTCGAGGGGCTGAGCAAGGCGCAGACGAAGGCCATGCTGGAGTATGTAGCTGAGAGGGGCCATGGAAAGGGCAAGGTTTGGGAGCTGAAGGCTGGTGTTTGAGGGAATATTGTGGGCATTTAGGTGTTGAGCTGGGGAGAAAAATCGGGGGGGGGGGGGGGGGGGGTGGTGGCCTGTTGGAGGGAGCTTGGGCGGTTGACGTATGAAGTAACAATACCAGAGGGTGGAACGCGGGGATTAATGCATTCCCCAAACGC